>CAUYRT010039312.1:0-11672 GCA_963574885.1 Lepilemur ruficaudatus | reverse complement strand
GCAAAGATATGGAAATAACCCAAGTGCCTATCAATATATGAGTGGATTAATAAAATGTGGTATATGTATATCATGGAGTTCTACACAGCCACAAGAAACAGTGGTGATCTGGCACCTCTTGTATTTTCCTGGATAGAGCTGGAATCCATTCTACTAAGTGAAGTATCCCAAGAATGGAAAAATAAGCACCACATATACTCACCATCAAATCAGGTTTAGTGATCAACACCTAAGTGCACATATAGGAATAACATTTATCGGGTGTCAGGCAGATGGGAGAGGGGAGGAGGGGATGGGTATATACATACACAATGAGTGTGATGTGCACCATCTGGGGGGTGGACATGCTTGAAGCTCTGCCTGGAGGTGGGGCAGGGGCAACATATGTAACCCAAACATTTATACTCCCATAACATGAAGAAGTAAAAAAAATAAAAATAAATGCAGGCCCTTTCACTGTAAAAAGAAATTATCTGTCTCCACATGATGATCTTAGATAATGACCTTAGATAACGGAAGTGACAGTCTATTGCTACATGGGCAGTCATGTATGTAAATGTTTGTGCCTGTGACCAAGTGTTATGCACTGATACAAACCAGGGCCAGATTTTCTCCAGTAACTTCACTGCTTCCTAGTAGCAAGTCCCCAGGCCACTAGTATATGGCAACCAACTAACGGTGTTTGAAGTGCTGAGTAAAAATTACCCCTATTGGGGTCTGAACACCTAAATTGTAGCTAGGGAATGATGTAGACATTTATGAGGATAAATCCAAATACGTAGAATCTCAAATGGAAGTTTTCCACTGTGGAGGGAAAAAGTCTAGGCAAATTTATGTAAAAAGCATGAGAAAATAGTTTCCAACTGATGAAAGTGTTTCCTTCTGAAAAGGTTTTTCTAAGACATTTTCTTGGGACAAAGTAAAAATATTTTGTTGGATATTAACATAGCCACTTTAATTTCTATTGGGTAGTGTTTGTACAGTATGTATATATATTTTTACCATACTTTCATTTTAAACTAGTGTCTTTATATTTGAAATGAGTTGCTTTTAATGTTTAATACATTGACTGCCACACACAAAGAAAGAGAAAATTTCCCTTGTGGTCACAAATGTTTTATTACTAAAATAGGATAAAAACTTTGAGTGTAATTTAAAGGTAAACATAAATAGAAAAACAAAATTTATTGTCTTCTATTCACTTAATCCATGTTTTCAGAATTAAATTGTCAATATTAATTGTAACAATATGAACATCAAGAAAGATTTTATACATGCTTTATGCAGCCCCAGGGTCAAAACTAGAGTGAGTTTCATACAACTGTCATGGAAGTTAATGTGTTAAGTCACTTTCTTAGAGTCAGGTCCTACATTTTTAGCCACCCTGACAATCTCTGCCTTTTAACAGGAAGGTTTAGGCCAAGTATATTTAATTCAATAATCAGTGTAATTGGGTTTAAATATAACATTTGTTATTTTTAAAAAATTGGTCCTATCTATTCTTTGTTCCTTGTTTCAATTTTCAGTCTTGTTTTCAAATAATTCAATATGATTTTATAATTCACTTTATTTCTATGATTAGATAAATACCAATACTCATCTCTCATTTCTGTATTCTTGCTTTAGGGTTTCAGCACATATCTGTAATGTACCACAGTTTACCTTCAAATGATATTATATCCTTTCACATTCTTATAGTGTAAGAATGTATAATAGTACATTTCTTCTCCTCTTCCTTCTTATTCTTTGTGCTATGGTCTTTGCACATTTTAGATCTACATATGTTATATACCTTAATACGTTCTTTGTTTTTGCTTTAAGTAGTCACTTATCTTTTAAAGAAAGCAAATATTGAGAAATACATACTTTCTAGGTATCTAAATATTTACCATTTCTACATTTTTATTCCCTCTCTTAGATACAAATTTCCATCTGGATTATTTTTCTTTTCCTGGTAGAACTTTCTTTAACATTTATTGTAATATAGGTCTGCTTCTGATTAATTTTCTCAGCTGTTTTTTATGTTTCAATAATTCTTTATTTCATCTCTGTTTTTGAAGGATGTTTTCTCTGGGTATAAACTTATGAATAAACAATTGTTTTTGGTTATTTTTGTTTCACTTTAATATTTTAAAAATGTCAATCCATTGTTTAATTGTTTTATCACTTGCATGGTATCTGATGAGAAGTCCATTGTCATTTTAATCTTTGTTTCTCTATATAACTAGTATTTTTCTCTTTATTGTTGGTTCTTAGAATTTGTTTATCATTTCTCTTGGTGTAGTTTTCTTCAGGTTCTTCTTTTTGAAGCTCTTTTGACTTCTTTAATATATTGGTTTATAGTTTTTATAAAATTTGGAAAATTTTATTTCTGCAATATTTTTTCTCTCCTTCCTACCCCATTCCTTCCTTTTGGCATACCAATGACATGAATATTAGGCCATTATCTTACAAATTATTAATTCTATGGGATTTTTTATACTTATTTCTCTTTGTTCTTCATTTTTGATAGTTTCTTTTGTTGTGTCTTTGAGTTCATTGATACTTTTATTTTCTGCAATTTATAATCTGCTGTAGGCCCCATATAGTGTATTTTTCATTTCAGATATTATAGTTTTCAATGTTTCATGTGAGATTTTAAAATATAATTTCTACTGATGTACTCATGAATATCATGTCTTTCCATAATTTTTGAATCTATGGTGCATATTTATAATTCCTGGGTTATTGTCTTTATCTTCTCATTTCAACATCTTCATCATTTCTAGTTCTGTTTCTATTTATTGATTTTTCTCCTGCTTGTGGAATCATACATTTCTGCTTCTTTGAATGCAAGGTTAGCTTCAGATTAGATGCCAGATGTTATGAATTTCACATTGTTTAATACTTCATTCTGTAGTTTCTTTAAGTAGTGTTGAAATTTGTTCTTACATAAAGTTAAATTACTTGAAATCAGTTGGATTTTTTTCAAGATTTTTCTGTTAATATGTGTTATTGTGGCTATTAGTCTAGGACTAAATCAGTTTTAATACTAAGATGTGAACCTATGGAGAACACTACTTGATGCCCTTTGTATTTAATTTTCTCTCCATTCTGGCTGGTAGAAACACCAAATATCACCAGTCTTCTATGAGTTCCAGAGATTTTTCTTCTTACTGGTTTCTGGCAGTGTTTTTTTCATCCTTGGGTGGCCTCCTCTTACTCATGTTCTGTTCTGCGCTCAGCAAAAAGACTTGAGAGAATCCCTCTGAGAGAAATTCAGAACTCTGTGCAGCATCTTCCTCTTCAGTATTTTGTCACATGAATTCTGGCTACCTTGGCTTCCCCAAATTCTCATCATTTTTTCCTCACCTGAGCATGGCTGTTGACCTCTGTTTCTTTCCCCTATTCTTGCATTTCAGGCTGTAACCTGTACTAAGGCTGCACTTGGTAAATCACAGATCTCACTTCACTTCTTCTTTTTTTTTCCCTTTTCTCAAGAATAAGCATCCTACACTATATGTTGCCTAATATCCAAAATTAATTGTTTTATTTATTTTTGATTTTCTATTTCTTAAGGAGGCAAATGAAACTCATCCTCTTTCTTTCTTTCTTTTTATTTTTTGTGAGAATATAAGAATGGTACATCTTGTTTCTTTGTCATGGTTAAAAGTATATAAGTCTCAGAAAGCAATTCAACATTCTGCTTCAGAATCCTTCAATTCAGAGTAACTTTTAAACAAATATAAAAGCCCTGTGACCCTTTAAGGATCTTTGCAATGACTTAAATTGTTATTTGTCACTCATTAGTCTGCTGCATGCACTGTGTATGGGATGTGCAACTCAAGTTACTGCTATCAAGTTTGGCATCCTCTATCATAAAAAATAACACAAAATGGAGTCAGAAAAATGAGTTTCACATCTGCAAACGGCTACAAATAGTACAAAAATGCACCATAATTGTATTCAGTTGGGAAAATTTCCACAGACTATAAGGAAAGGGTACTTTTTTGAGATAGACCTTTAAGACAAAAGGACAAAATTTCCAAAAGGGCCTGAACAATGAGGGAGCATATCCGAAGGTTATGGAACACAAAGCAAAATACATAGACATTTGAAAGAAGAGGATATATTTGGAAAACAAAGAGGACCTAGATTTTTGAAAAGTAGTTGAGTTGAGTCTATAACAGAGAAATAGCAGCAATAGCTTCATTTTTTACTTCTAAAATTCCTCTTAAAATACATGATTCAAAAAAAAATACACAGTTCGACATTCCTTATATAAGCTAAATTGAATTGTTTCCTGGTTTTTTTACGAATGAAAATAAATCTTATATTTCCATCCAAGTTTAAGTTCTTTAATAGCAGAGTCTGAATAATATCTAGAAAGTGTCTCGTCCATTCCATGCTGAGTTTAGCAGAGTGATAAACTAATCATAATTTTTGTTAATGGTCAATAGATTTTTAGTAAATGTTCATTGAGAGATTATTGAACATAACCCTACTTTACCACATTATTTTGTAATTGTATTTTTATTATTTGCTTCAAGATATCACTGGGTTAAAACTTGGTTCACATGAAGACGATATTTTGCTGAGAGTTTCAGAATTTAGACAAGGGTAAACACAATGCATCATGGCTTCTCCTACCCCAAAATTATAGGGCAGCTTTCTTTTGAATTTTTTTAAGGGCAATACTTACATGCTCTCTGAAACACAGAGGAAAGTCTGATGAACTTTTATGACATCATTGCTTTTGATAATCTACTTTCTAGTCCAGTGTGAACTGAATAAAGATGAAACACCCCAGATGTAGCTGTTAGAACACAAAAAATATTGGAAAAGCTCTTAAGGCATGTAAATGATTCTATGGTAAATTCCTTTAAGCTTTTCCCCAGTTTCTTCTTTCTTCCTTTGACACATTCCCCTGATTGTGTTAGATCAATTTGTGGGCACAGCATGCTCCACAGGCTGGTTATGTTACTGATGCAAGGAAGTGGTTCCTGTATTTGAACTATTTAGGGAATTCCTGTGATTTATTTGTATGTTTGTTTTGCTTTATTTTGTTTTGTCTTGTAGCCTTAAGGCTTAAACCTAAGGGTTTTCTTTATAGTTAAATATCTTCCTGTATGCTGTAATCTGAAATTACTTTAGGATCCAACCTGGAATTCAGGATGAGGACTGAAATAGATGTTACCCATACTGGAAAATTCAGTAGAGAACTGAGGTGAAGAATAGTATTTCTGAAATCTCCCTGTAGACATTTAGTAATGATTAATTTCACTAATGAAGTAGTCATTTAATTGTACCTCTTCCCCTGTATCTGTGTAGACTCCCAGCCAAGTCATGTCATCTGTTTTTCACTTCCAGTTTTATATATTTTTAAGGGAATCATGAAAAACTCCCCACCCTCTCCTTCTTGGCAAAGAGCTCTGAGCTACTCAGAACAAAGGAGCAAAGTAACTACGCTTGATGTTTTTACTGACATGCACACGCATGCTAAATCTTGACTTACAATGTGTTTATACTCATTTAAGAAAAGGTGACACACCTGTGTCTGCAATTGTCACATGTAAGTTATTTATTTCCCTAGCCATGTTCCTCCACCCTGTTTATTCAGTAATGGGGGAAAAAGGAATGTTTCAAATGGCTTAGCTAGGAGTTTTATCTACTTCAAAGTCTTAATTCTTTTTCTTAAGTGTCGCTCGCACCTGCTATTGCTCTGTTGTTGTTTGTGTTGCCTAGGATTTGACTGGGGGTGTAAGACAGAAACTTCTGTGAGATAGGATGTATCTTATTCTTCAATTTTATTTTATTTTTTATTTTTAATTATTATGGGCACATGCTAGTAGTTTATCTTTATAGGGTACATGTAATGTTTTGATATAGTCATACAATGGGAATTAATCAAATCAGGGTAATTGGGGTATCCATTACCTCAGGCATTTATCATTTCTTTGTGTTAGGAACATTCCAGTTCCACTCTTTTAGTTATTTTAAAGCATACACTAACTTATGGTTGATTTATAGTCACTTTCTTATGCTATCAAATATTGCTCATTCTAACTAACTGTATTTTTGCGCCCATTAACCGTCCCCACTTTATCCCTCTCTTCCTGCTACCCTTCTCAGCTTCTGGTAACCTTCATTCTACTTTCTGTCTCCATGAGATCAATTTTTTGAGTATTTTGTGACTACCTATGAGTGAGAACATGCAAAATTTGTCTTTCTGTGCTTGGCTTATTTCACTTACCATAATGTTCTCCAGTTCTATCCATGGTGCTGCAAATGGCAGGATTTCATTCTTTTCTGTGGATATATAATATTCCATTGTGTATATGTACCACAATTTATTTATTCATTCATCCACTGATGGACCCTTAGGTTGATACCAAATCTTGGCTATTGTGAATACTGCTGCAATAAACATGGGAGTGCAGATATCTTTTTGATATACTGAATTCCCCTCCTTTGGATATATACCCAGTAGTGGGATTGCTGGGTCATATTGTAGTTCTATTATTTTCAGTTTGTTGATAAACATTCATATTGTTATCCATAGTGTTTGGATTAATTTAAATTCCCCCCAACAGTGTACAAGGGTTCTCCTTTCTCCACATCCTTGCCAGCATTTGTCATTGCCTGTCTTTTTGATAAAAGCCATTTTCACTGGGTGAGATGATAGCTCATTGTAGTTTTGATTTTCATTTCTCTTATGGCTGATGCTGTTGAGCATTTTTTCATACACCCATTGGCCAGTAGTATGTCTTCTTTTGAAAAGTGTCTATTCAGATCCTTTGCCCATTTTTTAATTGGATTATTTGATTTTTTTTCCTATTGAGTTTTTGGAGCCCCTTACATATTCTAGTTATTAATCATTTGTCAGATAAGAAGTTTGCAAATATTTGCTGCCATTTTGAGGGTTGTCTTGTCACTTTGTGGATTGTTTCCTTTGCTGTGCAGAGCCTTTTAGCTGGATGTGATCCCATTTGTTCTATTTTGCTTCGGTTGCCTGTGCTTTAGAGGCATTACTCAAGAAGTCCTTTCCCAGATAAATATCTTGAAGTGTTTCTCCAATGTGTTCTTTTAGTAGTTTCATTGTTTGAGGCCTTTATTTAAGTCTTTAATCTAAAGCAAACCAAAAATTTGATTTTTGTATATGACAAAAGATAAGGGTCTAGTTTCATTCTTCTGCATATGGATATCCAGTTTTCTCAGCACCAAATAGTCTCTTAAAGAGACTATCCTTTCTTCACTGTATGTTCTCGGCACCTTTGTCAAAGGTAAATTCACTATAGATGTGTGGATTTATTTCCAGTTCTCATTCCATTGGTCTATGTGTCTGTTTTTATGCCAATGTCATGCCTTTTTGCTTATTATAGTTCTGTAATATAATTTGAAGTCAGGTAATGTGATTCCTCCAGTTTTGTTCTTTTTGCTCAGTATGGCTTTGGCTATTCTTGGTATTTTGTGGTTCCATATAAATTTTAGTATTCTTTGTTCTATTTCTGTGTTGAAAGTCTTTGATATTTTGATGGATATTGCATTGAATCTGTAGATTGCTTTGGGTAGTATGGACATTTTAACATTGATTCTTCCAACCCATAAGCATGGAATATCTTTCCATTTTTTTTGTATTCTCTTAAATTTCTTTCATCAATGTTTTATAGTTTTCATTACAGAGATTTTTAACTTTTATTTTATTTATAGCTATTGTAAATGGGATTACATTCTTGGCTTCTTTTTTAGAGTATTTACTGTTGGTTTATAAAATTCTACCAATTTTTGTATGTTGATTTTGTATCTTGCAACTTTACTGAAATTGTTTATCAGTTCTAATAGTTTTTTTGTGTGACATCTTAAGGTTTCTCTAGATATGAGATCATATTATCTGCAAACAAGGATAATCTAACTTCTTCCTTTCCAATTTGGGTGCACTTTATTTCTTTCTCTTGTCTGACTGCTCTAGCTATAACTTCCAGTACTATGTTGAATAACAGCGGTGAAAGTGGGCATCTTTGTCTTGTTCCAGATCTTAGAGGAAAGGCTTTCAGTTTTTCCCCATTCAGTATGATACTAGCTGTTGGTCTGTCATATATAGCTCTTATCATATTGGGGTAGATTCCTTCTATACACAGGTTTTAGAGAGTTTTTATCATGAAGGGATGTTGAATTTTATTGAATGCTTTTTCAGCATCAATTGAAATGATCGTATGGTTTTTGTCCTTCATTCTGTTGATAGGATGCATCACATTGATTAATTTGCATATGTAGAAACATCCTTGTATTCTTGGGATAAATCCCAGTTGACCATGATGAATAATCTTTTTAATGTGTTGTTGAATTCAGTTTACTAGTATTTTGTTGAGGATCTTTGCAGCTATGTCTATTGAAGATATTATACTATAGATTTCTTTTTTTGTTGTATCTTTGGTTTTGGTATCAGGGTGACATAGGCATTGTACAATGAATTTGGAAGTATTACTTCCTTCTGGATTTTTTGGACTATTTTAAGTAAGATTGATGTTAGTTCTTCTTTGAGTGCTTGGTAGAATTCAGCAGTGAAGCCACTGATTTTGTTCTGTGTTTTTTTTTCTTTGATGGAAGTCTTTTTATTATTCCTTCTATCTTGTTACTTGTTATTGGTGTATTCAGGTTTTGAATTTCTTTTTTGTTCAATTTTGGTATGTTGTACATGTCTAGGAATTTAACCATTTCTTCTAGGTTTTCCAATTTATTAGTATATAGATGCTCATAGTAATCTCTGATGATCCTTTGAATTTCTGCAGCATCAGTTGTAATACCTCCTCTTTCGTCTCTGAGTTAATTTATTTGGTTCTTCTCTATTTTTCTTAGTCTGGCTAAAGTTGTATCAATTTTGTTTATCTTTAAAAAAAACAACTTTTCATTTCATTAATCTTTTAGGTTCTTATTGCTTACAGTTTCATTTATTTCTGCACTGATATTTATCATTTCTTTTCTTCTACTAGTTTTGGGTTTTGTTTGCTCTTGTTTTTCTAGTTCTTTGTCTGCATAGATAGGTTGTTGATTTGAAGTTTTTCTACTTTTTTGATATAGTCACTTATTGTTATAAACATTCCTATATTAGTTTTTATTGTACCCCATAGGTTTTGATATGTTGTATTTTCATCTTCATTTGTTTTGAGAAATTTTTAAATTTCTTCCTTAATCTCTTTATTGACCAATTAGTCATTTAGGAGCATATTGTTTACTGTCCATGTGTTTGTACATTTTCCAATGTTCCTCTTGTTATTGATTTCTAGTTTTATTCCATTGTGGTCAGAGAAAATTCTTGGTATGATTTCAATTTTTTAAAAAAATTTTTAAGACTTGTTTTGTGGCCTAACTTATTGTCTATCCTTGAAAATGACCCATGAGCTGAGAAAAAGCTATATTCTATAGCAGTTGGATGAAACAGTCTGTCAATATGTATTAGGTCCTTTTGGTCTATAGTGCAGATTATATTTGATGTTTCTTTGTTGATTTGCTGCCTGGGTGATCTGTCCAATGGTGAAAGTGCAGTGTTGAGGTTAAGGCCTATCTATCTCTTTAGCTTTGATAATATTTTCTTTATATATTGGGTGCTCTAGGGTTGGGTGTATATATATTTCAAATTATTATATTTTCTCTCTGAATTGACCCCTTTATAGTTACATAATGACTTTGTCTCTTTTTACAGTTTTTGTCTTTAAATATACTTTATCTGATAAAAGTATAGCTATTACTGGTCTTTTTTGGTTTTCATTTCCATGGAATATCTTTTTCCATCCCTTTATTTTCAGTTTATGTGTGTCTTTATAGGTGAAGTGTGTTCCTTGCAAACAACATATAGTTAGCTCTTGTTTTATTTTTTTATTTTTTTAATTATTATTATTTTTAATCCATTCAGCCACTCTGTGTCTTTTGATTGGAGAATTTAGTCCATTTACATTCAATATTACTACTGATAGGTAAGGACTTCCTATTGCCATGTTGTTATTTGATTTCTGGTTGTTTTGTGGTCCTCTCTTCCTTCCTTCCTTTCTCCCCTCCGTCTTTCTTTGTTCAAAGTAATTTTCTCTGGTAGTATGTTTTAATTTCTTGCATTTTATTCTTTGTGTACATGTTATAGTTTTTGGATTTAAGGTTACCATGAGGCTTGCAAAAACCATTTTATAAATAATTTTTTAAACATATGACAACTCTACTTACAAACAAACAAATAAGCAAAGAGAAATCTAACAGAAATCTACCCTGTAACTTCATCCTCCCTCCACTTTTTAACTTTCTGTTGTTTCTATTCATATCTTTTTATACTATCTACCTCTCAAAAAGTTGTAGTTATTTTTGATAGGTTTGCCCTTTAGTCTTCTCACTGAAGTAATTTATACACCACAATTGCAGCAATAGAGTATTCTGTATGTGTGCCCTTACTGTTACTAGTGAGTTATATACCTTTAGATGATTTCTTATTGTTCATTAACATCCTTTTCTTTCAGATTGAAGAACTTCTTTTAGCATTTTTGTAGAATAGCCTGGTGTTGATGAAATCCTTCAGTTTTTGTTTGTCTGGGAAAGTCTTTATTTCTCCTTCATGTTTGAAAGATATTTTTGCAGTATATAATATTTTACAGTTAATATTTTTTTCCTCCAGCACTTTGAATATGTCATACCACTCTCTCCTGGCCTATAAGGTTTCCACTGAGAAGTCTCCTGCCAGATATATTGGGGCTCCTTTGTATATATTTTTTTCTTTTTTCTTACTTTTCTTAGGACCTTTTCTTTCTCTATGACTTTTGGGATCTTGATTATTAAATGCCTTGAGGTAGTCTTGTTTGGGTTAAATCTGCTTGATGTTCTGTGACCTTCTTATACTTGAGTATTGATATCTTTCTCTATATTTGCAAAGTTCTGTGTTATTATTTCTTTAAATAAACTTTCTACCCCAATCTCTCTCTCTATCTCCTCCTTAAGGTCAATAACTCTTAGACTTCCCTTTAGAAGCTATTTTCTAGATCCTGTAGGTGTGCTTCATTCTTTTTAATTATTTTTTCTCTTGAATTTTAGATTGCTGTTCACCTCAGTATTCAGGTCAGATGATCCTGTTGATGAAGGCTTCTTATAAGGAAGAAAATGTTTTATTATACATTTACAGATTAACAATAAAAGATGACTTGCTAAAATATTAAATAGATGGTAATTGTGTAATGTTATACATTTTAAGAATATTCATAAAATATTTAACAAAATAATCCCCCTAAATAAAGCTACCTCCAGTAGCTCTCTTTACAGAAAATAGCGTTGATTGAGAACTTTCATTTTTGTTTTGGCTCTTCAGGTCTTATAAAAAAAATTATGCCTTTGAGCCGGGCGCGGTGGCTCACGCCTGTAATCCTAGCACTCTGGGAGGCCGAGGCGGGCGGATTGCTCAAGGTCAGGAGTTCAAAACCAGCCTGAGCAAGACCGAGACCCCGTCTCTACTATAAATAGAAAGAAATTAATTGGCCAACTAAAAATATATACAAAAAATTAGCCGGGCATGGTGGCGCATGCCTGTAGTCCCAGCTACTTGGGAGGCTGAGGCAGTAGGATCGCTTGAGCCCAGGAGTTTGAGGTTGCTGTGAGCTAGGCAGACAACGCCACGGCACTCACTCTAGCCTGGGCAGCAGAGTGAGACTCTGTCTCAAAAAAAA
>CAUYRT010039310.1:0-10599 GCA_963574885.1 Lepilemur ruficaudatus | reverse complement strand
CTTCCGCTTCCCTTTCTGTTTCCTTGATTTTTTTTTTTTTTTTTTTGAGACAGATTCTCACTCTGTTGCCCGGGCTAGATTGCTGTGGCCTCAGCCTAGCTCACAGCAACCTCAAACTCCTGGGCTCAAGTGATCCTCCTGCCTCAGCCTCCCGAGTAGCTGGGACTACAGGCATGCGCCACCATGCCCGGCTAAGTTTTTCTATATGTTTTTAGTTGTCCAATTAATTTCTTTCTATATTTAGTAGAGACGGGGTCTCGCTCTTGCTCAGGCTGGTTTCGAACTCCTGACCTTGAGCGATCCGCCCGCCTCGGCCTCCCAGAGTGCTAGGATTACAGGCGTGAGACGATATTTTCATTTTAAAGTGGGTAGATAGATGGGGAAACAGTAGGAATTATCTGGGTCATGGCCATCAGCTACCTTCAATAGTCTGTTGATTCTAGTTCTAATTCCTTAAATTGCTGTGCATCTGACTTGAATTCCACAGCAAAACATTGCAAAGAGAATCAGATCCCAATTCTAACACTGTCTCTTCTTAAACAAGGAACTTCCACACAGTACTGTTTCTTAGGCAGGGCAGATAATCTCTAAACATTTGGTTGCTTTCTTTAGATGGTGTTTACATCTAAAGACTGTTGATTGTAAAACTGGGAATCAGACAGAAGACAAGATGATTTGCAAGGGATTAAAAGATGATAGTCGCTAACTTGGTCAATAGAGGTGAATGTCTGTTGTGTGCCAGGTGCCATGGTAGGTGACAGAGACACGTAGTGAACAAGACACAACCTATACCCTCAAGGACATGCAGCCTTATGCTAGCATTTATTATATGCCAAGGGCTTTACATATTTAACTCATTTAGTCTGACAGTAACCTTATGAGATAGGTTCTGAAATATTTAACAATTTGCTCAAGATGGCACGGATAGGAGGTAGTGGGGCTATGATCTGAACTTAGGCAGGCAGACTGGTTCCACAGCCTGCATCCTTAACCTTTATGTTTTTCCTTTTGAGCAGGTGGTACAAACAGCAGGCAATGACAAATTAGGGCCACCACTGATGAGTCCAGCAGAGCACAGGGTGCATGCAGAAGACATACCTAATCTAGGATTGAGGATGGTCAGGGAAGATTTATAGAAAGCGTGATGTCAAGGCTGAATGGAATAACACGTAAGTTAGCCCCAGGAACGGGGAAGGAGAAGAGGGTTCTAGATAGAGGGACTATGACATGCAAAGGCCAGGAGAGAAAGTAAGAGCACGTAGTGACCTCGTACATTTAAAGTAGTGCCATAGAGAACCAGAGGGAAGCATGCCAATCTTCTAGGACAGTGGTCCCCAACCTTTTTAGCACCAGGGACCGTTTTCATGAAAGACAATTTTTCCACGGACCAGGGAGGAAGGGGATGGTTTCAGGCTGATTCAAGCACATTACATTTATTGTGCACTTTATTTCTATTATTATTACATTGTAATATGTAATGAAATAATTATACAACTCACCATAGGTTGGGGACCCCTGTCCTAGGAGACACAGTAAGAATGTTGGCCAAAGCCCTGTTGGCTGAAGGGAGGGAAAAAGTGGCTTCTCCAGAGGACTGGAGGAGCACTTCCATCCCAGATGAGTAAGGAAGTAAGGGAGAGGGAGAGGGGCCAGTGTGTGCTGATGACATGAGGCACCACGTGCCCAGCTGTGGCTGCCATGGACTCCTCCCCTCTTTGGCCAGCACAGCAGTAGCCAGAAAGTCCATAGAGAAATTATGCTGAATGAGTATTTTTCTTGATTTTCTTTGAAAAACCAAGAGAGGTATGTCTAATGTCGATGCTGCAAAACCCTCTGGAACCAGAGTTCTTTCAACGTTGATACCAGGATGGTCTGTTGAATCCGGCCTCAGTTGTAATGTGACTGTGTGTGGGGATGAGACGTTACCTGTTACTTGAATATGCAAGGATGTGAACTGCCTAACACACAGCAGGAATCCCGCGACATGACTACTCTTCAGTCGGGAGTGAGGGAAAGTGGGCGGAAGGGGAGAGGGAAGGACAGTGGAAAGTCGGGTCTGTCCTTCAGTGTGGAGGTTTTACTTCTTAGGGCCCCATATATCCCCTGAGTCGTTTAGGCTGTGAGTCCTCAACGGGTGCACTTTGGAAATATGTGGGGTCATTTTTGGTTGTCACAAAGGCCACGAGTATTACTGGTATTTACCACACAGGGGCTACCGTACAGAGTGGGATTCTCAGCAAGAATCGTTCCCTATCACAAACACCCTGCTGAACATTCATGTAGGTGGAAGACCCTATTTATGATCATCTGAGTCTAGACTGAACTTGGTTTTACATATAAAACACAACCACTTTTTTGCATATTAATATATTTAAATTTTCCAGGATCACAACTGAATGAATCAAAAGATTTTTTTTTTTTAAATTTTACCAAGAATTGTATACCAATTTCAGAAAATCATGACTGGCAGCAGTCATGGTGTTTGAGTTGCCAAGACAACACAACTGTATCAGTCTGCATTTGCAGCTGTCACCTGCAAGGTGATTCTATGTATAGGTGCAAGCATCTAACTGCTTTATTATGTCTTTTATGTAGTTATGCTTGAGCATTTACATACTGAAATGTATTTGTACTTTTCCTTTATTCGTCATTTATATTACTATACTTTCTTTGAAATTGTGTATGTGAATTATCTATGGATTTCACTTCAGGATTATAAAAGGGATGCTATTAAATATTAATTATGCAAAGGGTATTGGATCTGATAAGAGTTTAAAACTACTGGTCTTTGTCAAGGATCTAGGCTGTGCCTGCGGTTTTACATCTTTTTATTTTTTGCTGCAACTGACACTCAAAAGGTGGTTGTATAACTTTGTTTTTTAGTTGCAAAATTGGGCTTAAGGCTATTTCCTCATTTAACTCTTAGTAACTTCTAAACAAAGGACTTTCTCTAAATTGAACTACTCAGAGTCTGGGCACCCTGGCTCCCACCTTTAATCCCAGCACTTTGGGAGGCTGAGGCAGGAGGATCCATCTCTAAAAAAAAAAAAAGGAAAGAAAATAGCCAAGCGTGGTGGTGCACGCCTGCAGTCCCAGCTACTTGGGAGCCTGACATAGGAGGATGGCTTGAGCTCAAGAGTTCAAAGTTGTAGTGAGCTGTGATCACACCACTGCACTCCAGCCAGGGTGACAAAGCGAGACTCTATTAAAAAAAAAAAAAAAATCTTGTAGCCTTACCTACTTCATCACTAGATTTTCTGGTTGTGGATAATAGCCAGAGCTTCTGAACAATGGATAACTTAATTCACTTAACGTCCACCTCCACTTTTTTATTTATTTATTTATTTTGAGAAATGGAACAGCCTTAATCCAGTCCAGAACATACTTTCCTTTCCCCCTGCAGGATATGCACGAGTCTAGGAAAGCCTTTCAAATTTGTACTTTCCCTATGAGAAACCAAGCCACACTTTGGTTTCAACTTGTAACCTAAGTTACAAGTTACCTAAGTTACAATAGGTTAGTAAGTGTTAACCTTTATTTTTTCAAGAGAAGAGGCTTTGGTATTCTGCAACACTGGGAGGGACAGTTTTAGATTAGTGGTTTTCAACTGAGATGATTTTGCCCCCCCGGGGGCATTTAGCAACACATGGCGACATCTTTGGCTGTCACTGCTGGGGGAAGGGAGTATGTGTGCTACCCACATCTAGTGGGTAGAGGCCAGGGACGCTGCTTCACACTCTCCAGCGCACAGCACAGCTTCCACAGCAAAGAATTATGTGGCCCAAAATGTCAATAGAGGCCAAGTTGAAAAATCCTGCTTCAGATCCTTAAAATATACTCTTCTATGGGGGAAGAAACTACCAAGTCCTCCCAGATGGGTGGACATCATGCTGCAAAGTAGTGGCGGAGCTGCCTCCAGAGGCCCGACAGCTGGGTGCGATCTCTTTCCAGCAAATGTTCTCCTCCCTTGTAAAGCTGGGCTCTACCCCTGGCAAAGCTGAAATTCGAGACTGGTTCCCCAGGTCACGTAGACTTTAAAAATCTTTCTCATCATCAACAACAAAGTTTCTGATTATAAAAAAAAATTACTGCATAAAAAAGGCAAACATTACAGAAATAGCACAAAAAGTTAGAGCCCACAATCCCACTTTCAGGAGTTGTTTGCTAACAGTTGAATGTGATCCCCTAGGTTTTTCCCAGCCATATACTCCCTGTCATTAAAGGGGACAGTATACTAGCAGCATGCCACTTTCCTCCTTCACAATGTATGTGGCACATCTATCCATCCTAGCTATATGGTATTCCACTGCACAGATGGCCATCTTAATCAAGTCCTTACTGACAGATGTGTGCCTTACTTCCAATGTTTGGCTATCACAAAGAATGTGGCACTGAGCAACCTTTGGCTCTTTTGTTTGTGCACCTGTGAGGACTTCTGAGAAGTGTAAATGCTAAGTTCAAAGGGTATGTACATTACTAAATCATATCTGTATTGTAAAAGGGGTCCTCATTATTTGCATATTCATTAGCTAAGTCCTTGCAGCTACCAGACTGTAGAGAAAAGTGAAAGTCAGCACAACATGAAAACATTTCCTAGTGAGCCAATTACTTATAAAATCAGTCCTTCCTTGCTTCCTAAGTATCTGAACCCTAAGTATCTATCCTGCCCACTGTATTCCAGCCTTCTGTCAGCCTGTCTCCATGGTTATATTGCAAGCATATGGCAAATGATAAAATAGAATGCAGAATAACCGCAATAATCACAAATCCCGCAAATAATGGTGGATTTGATGAAGCTGATAAAAAACGCTAGAAACTGCTCAAATCGCAAAGCCACTGAGAAATGTGGTTCTGGCAGACTGGGGCCACTTAACAATAAAAGGAAAGGTGATCAGGTGGTATTTACAACCACCACAATAGATATTTATAAAGGTGAGTATCAAAAGATTGAGAAGCCCCTGGAAGACTGATGAAGCCCTCAAATATTTTTCACAAAAGTTCCCTCTATGATCACATTGCAAAAATCAAATGAGAAGGATATTGTAAGATACCAAATCACAGTTTCACTTGAAAAACAAACTTGATTTATTCTTTGTTCATTTTAAGCATATACATTTGAAATTATGAACATGCTTTTATAATATTTTGTTCCACTTTTGTGATTAAAGCCCCAATTAGACTTTCCCGATCCCTCCATCCCCACAACATACTATGAAACTTTGGTCCCCATTTTAAGTGGATTCACCTTAGGTGAGCTTTCCCTGGTGTCACCTCTCCTTGAGCCAAGCAAGTCCTTCTCTCAGAAGCCTAGGAGGAAGGCTGTGCTCAAGTCTGGTATGTGAAAGCAAAATATTCCCTGCAATTATATGACCCTTGCAGGAGCTAAAGTACCCCATGTGACAACTGGGGCCCCTTTCTCTCACCCTGTTAAGAAGTCGCAACACAAAAGGAGCCTGTGCTTGGTTTGCTTTCTATCCCTGCCATCATTCCCAGCCGCCAGCCCGGGACCAGCCAACACGGTACAAAACGCCAGCTGCGTGCTCTCAATATCCTCACAGGCTGGGCCTCACAATCTACCCGGGGACACCTGTGAGGTGTCATTCCTAGGACACTGAGAAAGGAAGCACACCAGCACAACATTCCTTGTGAACTGAGCTGTGAGACCTCATGGCTCTTTAATCTCATGATGCAATTCAGTAGTTCTGAAGAGTATTTTCGGAGGCCATAGCCAGCTAAGACAAAACAGTCATAAAATACATTTGCTTATAAGCCTAGAAACAATGTACACATACATGTATACACCCAACCTTCTCTCTGGCAATTTTCAAATAAAAATATACCACTTACAGATAGTCTAGAATTCCAAAGCTGAAAAGAACTTAAACTTCACTTTATAGATGAAGAAACTGAAGCCCTAGGCCAAGGGTCAGCAAACTTTAAGGGGCTCAATGGCAAGCAGTTTACATTTTGTAGGTCCTATGGTCTCTGTTGTGACTACAACTCTGTCACTGTAGCACAAAAGCAGCCACAGACAATGCATAAACAAATGAGTGTGGTTATGTCCTGATAAAACTTTATTTATGAACATTGAAATTTGAGTTTTACATTTCTTTTCACATGCTACAAAAATACTATTCTTCTTTTGTTTTGTTCTCCCCTCCCCCAACATTACAAAATGTAAACACCACTCTTAGCGGGCTATACAAAACAGGTGGTAGCTGGGATTTTGCCCTTGGGCTACAGTTTGCTGACACCTGTCCTAGGCCACTCTCACACCCCCATGTGGTGATACAGACCCTGCCATACGATACCTTATTTGCTCTTTGGTTTACCCATTCACATCACAGACCCAGATTCTCTTCACCATAAAATGTACAGCCAAGGAGTATTATCAACGTTTTCTAAATTTTAAGAATAGTATTAAGATCTGTCAAAAACATGCCAGGCCACAATTGAAAGAACATTGATATGATGCTATATTGTGCATTAAATAAAAACAATCACGAGAAAAATATAACAAATTTGAGAAACTCACTGATTTTGAAAAATAGGCTTTATTTAAACCAGTGGTATTGTCTGACATCCTATATGGCATACCTGATTACAGCCAAGTTCATGAATACAAATAAAATAGCAGTTTCCCTCATTATCTCCTTT
The DNA here is from genome assembly GCA_963574885.1 of Lepilemur ruficaudatus. NCBI lineage: Eukaryota > Metazoa > Chordata > Mammalia > Primates > Lepilemuridae > Lepilemur > Lepilemur ruficaudatus. The sequence continues at coordinate 3,942 of CAUYRT010039310.1, read as the reverse complement.
GTTTTCTATTCAGAGAAATCAGGAGATGGAGCATTATGCCCAGAAACCAAAGAGCTCTTCCAAGAGCTCCAGCTTAGAGTCCAGGCTCCTGGAGCACGCAGCCTCCTAACACGTATGTGGTCACATGTGCAAAGACCTTTATTAAAAAATAGTCAGAGCAGTATTTCTATAGGAAATCACACTAGCATTTACAACCAAACCATAGCTGATAAAATTCATCTTGCCGTGGATGGTGAGGATTTGAAGTGCACATAAAGGAGACGAGGCCGTTATGTTCACTTTCCTTGAAAGGGGAGAACCCCAGGTGAGCGGGATCACCATCAGCCTGCCTCCTTCCTTCTTGCTCCAGTTGATTCAGGGGTCCTACCCTGGCCTTCTGGAGTGCATGCATCACTGCACTGATAGAGAAATGGAAACACATTGGCCCAGATACATGATTTTGTCACACAGCCAACACTGGAAGTGGCTTTATACTTTCTTATTACACACAAGACTTAAATACGTGGGCCCTCGTGTAGCACAAAATGCCTAAAATTCAGAAAATTATGAAAACAACTCTTCTTCACCCCTGAGGATATTTCATCTTTACAAAGTTGAAAATACAAAATATTAAAATGATTTGCCCTTTCTCCCCATCAAAAGGAATCACATTCTCAAAGGATTCCTACGCTATATAAAATTCTGAAACAAAACTTATTTCTCCCCAAACCAAGACCCAAAAGTCAATGGTAAGCTGCCAAGAAGACCCTTTTCCATAGAGGAGTGGAAAAGACACCTTGTTACTATTTTTTTTTTAAAACCACATTTAGAGAAAGATAGCAAAAGGAGTTTCTGGCCGCATGATGTTTATTTTTCACTTTTATTTTCAGCATTTCTTGGCATTGGTTAGTGGGAGAAAAGAGAACAACTTGTTTTCCAAAGTTTGGGATATTCTTGGGGAAAGCCCTGATCTTTCCCATGTTAGCTCCCCCAAAATAGTCTGTTGAAAGATGGCAAGAATGAAAATGCTATCCATCCATCTGTTCCACTTTTTCACGGTTTTCACATCAAAAGCACCTGGAGTATCAATTGTGTTCAACACAAAATAACACTGGGGGCTGAAGAGAGGATGATGTCACTTGCCCATAACATCAGCTGATGTGACACAGGATCTGAACTATCCAAGAAGTCTTCACGGGCAAACTTGCCTGGCACCAGGGCCTCCCGAAGAGAACAGGACAAGCAGCTGTGCATGCTCAAATAGCAAGACGTGCAGAACACATCCCCACTCTGCTAGAAATAAAGAGCACACAGGAAGTCTACTGACAGCAGAAGCCTGGTTCTGACTACTGGGGCCAATACTCACGAAACTTCTGCACTGAAGCTGAGGGGTAAGCAGAGAAATGGCAACAACACCTGGAAGTGGGAGGGGGGAGAAAGAGCGAGATGCACATATACGCATGCGCATATGGCTGTCTGGCTACTTCCGGCCCACAGCAGCCGTCCGACAGCCCTGTCTACTTGCCCGGCTCAGAACTTCAGCAGCGGCAGTCTTTTAACTAGCTACACTTTCTTCTCTCCTTTTAAGGCACAAACATATTTACAGTTTCGAACACACCTGTCGAGTTCTGAGAACCATGCTGAGCAAGTTAACAGAGGCCAGTTGGTCCGTTTTGGCTGCACGCATCGCTGAGGGGCGGCTTCAGGTCTGAAGCAACCAGGTGTGAGCCTTCTCTCCGTGCCACTGTGGGATGTGGGCAAGTCTGCCGTCAAGGTGGGGCCACAGGAGAAGCCAACGTGGCAAAAGCATGACTGCGATGGGGATGTTTGATATTTTTTTACTTTGCATTTAACGTTTTCCTAACACGATGGCAGTTCTCGTCTGCCTGAGCTGACTCTCAGAATGAAAAGCAAGTGGAGGCTGCCAGGGAGCATCTGCAATTCCACGTAAAGTCACTGTGATCATAATTCACTCATATTATTCTCTCGCCTTCCCACAAAGACAGATACATACACGTACACACACTCTCACACACACACACCCCCCTTCCACCATGGAGGAAATCTTCGCAACAAGAGGCACTTGAATGATATTTGGAGAGTTCCCATGAAAAGGCCTTCCCCTCACAGTGAAGTGTGATCAACAGAACAGAAAACAGGTGTTCAGGACTCCATCTCTTCTTGGTCAAGGGGTGGCGGCACAAAGCTGATGACTTCATCGTAGGTCAGGCCTAGAAATTGGGAAGGAAAAGTAAGATGTGAAGAGTTTAGACGATTCTCTTTGCTGGCAAGTACTCTGACTTCTAAGCTCAAGAACCTTCCTGCCTGTCCAGGATAGTGCTATGCTATTATTCAAATGACTGCCTCATTGCTTGTGTGTGATATCCTAATGGAACACATGATTACACAGAAGTTCAAGGATATACACAGAAAACATTTTTTCTCATTTCTTTCACTGCTGAGTGCCTCCTCCTTAAAGCCCTCTGGAGAAGGTGCTCAAGAACAACAGAGCACCACGCTTCCCAATTTCAACGTGTAGTCTTTTGGGACACTGGAGTTCCAAACTTGTGTTTTACGCAAAGACTATGATGAGATTGGACGTAGGAGATGTGGGTTCCATTCCTGGCTGTGTCCCTAGCTAGGTGTAAGGTAATACACAAGATACAAACTTTCTTTGCCCTGGTTCTATCAATTGTAAAACTGTAAAAATACCCTAATTCCCTACTTATCTCAGAGAGATGTTGTAAATGCAAAGATTCTGAGAACCTCAAAGCTCTATGCATATTTGTGAGGGGCTGCGCATGAAATCAGACCAGGCATAAGCATCTCAAAGGCCCAGAAAGTGTATAATCTACAACAGACAGTTTCTATCAGAGGAACATACTCATTCTGCATTAGAGACCACAACGACAAGTTTTAGCAAGTTACAACCATTGAATTTTTATTTTTCCCGCAGCTTTTGGTTAGTGGTTCACCTAGGCAAGATTTTAAAACCTAAGTTCTCAAGATAGATGTTAATTGACCTTAGGACTTACTTTTCCACTCATCTATGAGAAGGTCCCTGCTTTCGAAGGACTGATCGTAAGGGTCGGCCACTGGCTCATCATCAGGGTCATGGTACTGAGCAAAGTAGGCATGTGCAAGGGCTTGGGCTGCTGTAATTCTCTTGTCTGAGTCCAATACAAGCATCTTCTCCAGCAAGTCGACAGCTATCGGTATTACAGAGCCAAAGGCAAGAAACAGAGTTTTTTAACATGTTACAAAAAATTAAGCCTTATCAAGAAAACACAGTTTTGACCCTTCATACCCAAAGAATTCTTCTCCAAAATATCTAGTCTAGGATATGTTATTTTTTTCTCCTTTATATGAATGTGTGTATGTATATTTTGTTTATTTTAAGAATACATTACTAAAAAAGAATTTAAAAAATAACCGGGATTCTATTTGAACAAGCTTTTATGGACTATCAATGTCAAACTGCTAGCAGTGTAGTCAAACTGTATCACAGTGAAAGCTTGCAGAGAAAGTAATCTAGAAGAGGTATGTAAGGCCGGTTTTTCGCTCTGGGTTTTTTTTGTCTCCCTTCACTGATTATTTACTAATATAAGGCAAATAAGTATTCAACAAACAGGTCTCTAAATAATGAACACATTCAGGGTTCTGCATAGGGATGAGGGTAAGACATAGCATTTGGAAGAAAGGAATTTTTAAAATTTTCACTATGAAAAATTTCAAATATACAGAAGCAGAAAAGTAAAAACAATACCAAATTGAACACTCATGGCCGGGCGTGGTGGCTCATGCCTGTAATCCTAGCACTCTGGGAGGCCGAGGCGGGTGGATCGCTCAAGGTCAGGAGTTCGAAACCAGCCTGAGCAAGAGCGAGACCCCATCTCTACTAAAAATACAAAGAAATTAATTGGCCAACTAAAAATATATAGAAAAAATTAGCCGGGCATGGTG
>CAUYRT010039309.1:0-51125 GCA_963574885.1 Lepilemur ruficaudatus | reverse complement strand
AAAGTTGATACTCCTCTTGCCTCCAAAAGTTTAAACAACAAAATAAACCTCTCCCCATCCACCAGCATGTTCAAGGCTTACAAAGGGCAAACCCAGGGGAATTACAAAATAAGACTAAATCAGTTTACCCCCATTAATATGTATCTTAAGACAGAGAACTGCAAACATTTTTGCACAAATACTCCCTATGATTTTTGAAAAAAATATACTTTTACACATTTTTATTTCATCTCTAAAGTGTTCATCATAATTTTAATTAAATGCAAAGTTCATAATTTCTAGAAAAACAATATTGAAATTTTGAAATTTTAAAATAAAACTGTTAAACCACTCTTATAAATGTATTCCATGGGACAGAAATATCACAGTGACTTGGTACCCACTGATGCAAGTGGAAATTTTTCCACCTTCACTTCACTAGAGGAGCTCAGATTGGTTGTGTTGTTTCGATGCAACCTTGCAACCACTTCCAACCAGCTGAAACAACCGTAACATCTGAGCACCCCACCAGCTGAAGCTGATAACTAAGCCCTTCAAAGGACCCAGGTACAGACGCACACCAACCTAATTGAACACTCTTTTCTGACCAATAAAAAAATGGCATTTGTTTCGACCAACTATCTACTGACTTATAGACTGTTTCTGCCTTATCCCAAGTGCAACCTTCAATCTTCAATTAGCAAAAAACCACCATGAACCAACCCCCACATACATAAAAGTCATCGGCTTTTTTCCCTCAATAAGTTATTCAGACCAGTTTTCCACTGATATGTGGATCTCTGCCTGCCAATGTGAATCTTTGGAAATTAGGCTAGGTTGATAATGTGCCTTTTCCCTAGTTTCATCATAGTGCAAATGTGTTAGCATAATATTCTAGTTTTTGCAAAACTAGGGCCTATTTACTCATAGAAAACTTAACTCATCTAAACTTCTTAAATTTTCTATACTTATTTTAATGGTCTTAATCTAAAATTATTGTAAACATTTAAGATTTTCAAAATGCAAAAGTGCTCATCTGAACTGGATTATAATAAACAATGTCTTCATAAATTGAATCATAGTAAGCAATGTCTTTATAACTTCCAACAACAATGCAAATTATGTGACTCTACAAAGTTACTTTATTAGAATTATCTTTGGAAAATCTAAATTCTTGTCTCTTGGTTTAATTACAGTACACTTTATGACATTAATTAAAGACTCTGAAAATTCGTCAATGCCCTTATTGTCCATAATATGCCCTTGCTCTAAAGGAATCCTTGACATAAACCCCGAAATTGAAATTTTGTGATTGCCCAATACAGTATTTCAACTTTCTCCATTCTAATGTTGTTGGTAATTACAATATATTAATCAGAGGCAGTCAGCCTTATCATCCTCAGATAGTTTCTGCTTTTTCTGTTCATTTATCTGAAGACTCCTGCTACAAGCTACAGATCATGTGTTCAGTCTTCTAGGGAAAAGAAATCAAACATTTAGGGCACAAGATTCTCAGTACAAGTTAACATTGTTACCACAAATGTGTCAGACTGTTTCAAAAGACTAAGACATGATTTCCAGGAGTTTTTCATTTCAGCAGCAGATGACTTCATGGAAGTAGACAGCTAAACCCAAGATCTTGGAATTAAGATAAACCACCTGTAACAATGGCTACTGATTTACATTTCGATTTACATGTAAACTATTTTTAGCTATGATATTTATATTCCACATTTTTATGACCATCCCGATTCTGGCACAAAAATGCTTCATACAGATAGTTAGTGTTATATTCAATAAGGCCAAACTTATTGAGCTTTTAACTGTTGGGTTTATATCTTTGTCCCAGAATACCAGGGAGGTTCCTTCTGTGTAAGTATTTTCTTAAAATACTGGCTGGTGCAACTAACTATGATTATAATTATTCTTAATGAAAATTCATTTTTGTCTCTAATTGAGTCATAATAAACTTACCAATAAATATTATCATTTTAATGCTAATAATATTCACCATGCAGGTTGATTTTTAGAAAAAATAAGACTAGTTAAAATAGTGGGAACTTTTTTAAAAGATAGGATTGATGTTAACATAGTTACCAGCTGCAAATCATGACAACTCTCCAGTGAAGCCGTGTAATGTTTAATGTTGCTGACGGCACAACATTACAGAAAATAAATGGCTGTACTCTTTACCCTTAACCAAATGATTGAGGAAAATGCTCTTCTGCTGGTACAACTATCTACACTTTCTTTTTTTAATTTTTTTTTATTTCAGCATATTGCAGGGGTACAAACATTTAGGTTACATATATTACCTTTGCCCCACCCAAGTCAGAGCTTCAAACACGTCCATGCCCCAGATGGTGCGCACCGCACCATTAGGTGTGATATGCCCTTCCTCTCCTCCCCCTCCCACCTGCCCAACATCAGATGAGTGTTACTACTGTATGTGCGCGTAAGTGTTAATGAATTAATACCAATTTGATGGTGAGTACATGTGGTGCTCGTTTGGGCAATTTTGCTACACTAGCTCCCAGACAACTGAAAAAAAGAGATTTCAAAATTTGCCAAAATTACTCAGATTGTGCTCTTATTGGCTTCATGAATTTATGTCAACATGATATCACCACATAATATATGCCTTAGAGAGACAGAGAGAGAGGAGTCTGCTCTATAGACCCAGTTTTGACTTCACTTTGGGGTTTTATTACATCTACTCTTCCCAGCATATCTCAAATGACCTAACAATCTTTTCGCAGTGATGTGCTTGGTCAGGGAAGATGAAGAGGTCACTAAGAGAGGAAAAACTACATCTCAAAAGATCTAGCAGCAGGACCTAACCAAGATGCACTGGCAGGACAGGGAGTGTGCGGCGGAGAGTGGGTCCAGGATAAAGAGGGACAGAGTTTAAAGCTGGGTAAAGGAGAGATTCTCGTTGCGAGAGCACTCACTCATCTATAATAGAGGATTTAGCACATTATCAAGAATCCTAGTAGATGATGCTAACCCCAGGATGCTAATGCTAGCGCTAGGATGGCTTTAGAAAATGTGAACAAAGAAATGCCCCACATTAAGTGAAGTAGAAATGTCTGCATTGCTATGACATAGGAAGAAGGAAACAAAACCTCCCAGAAATAAGCACGCTAGAGTTGCCATATCAGGTACAGCTGAAAAGCCTGTCAGTTGACTGTGACCTGCAAGAGGCCCAAAGGACACTCCATTTACCAAGGCAATAAGAAATGTGCTGGTGAAGAAAGGCACCAGCACTGTTGAGAAGATCAGAGGTGGCTCTCCACTGTAGGTTAGCCCCTGCTGGTAGGAAATGCCTTACAGAATGAGCACTCTAACAGTAATTGCAATTACAGGATTCTAAAATAATACGGACCATATGACAGTACTAGGTGTAGGTAGAGCTGTTATTGACCATGGAGACTGCAAGAACATATCTGATCCCCAGGTGATCCACTGGGGCACCCTTTGTAATTCTTTGAACACTTTTGATAATAAATAGACAAGTGCAGCCACCCAGACCAAAGGATCAGCCTGCTGAGAGGTCAGGGTAGGTCAAGGTAGGTCACCTAGACCAGAAATGCTAGTTGAGAGTGTGGTGAATCCAGAACGGGTGGTTAAGGAGGCAGAGGATGAATATCAGTTGCAGATTTAAGACCAGCTGCAGCTGTGAGGGCTGTGGTATATCCCATTATCCTTCCTCTAATGTATTTCTCCAGAAAATGAGACCAACCAGAGTCCTGGAGGAGTTTTCCAAAAAATGTATTATATGAAACAAGGGACTGGAAGCAGCACCAGGGATGGGCTGTATTGGGTGCTGTGACATTCCACTTAGATAACCCTGCTTCAGGCCTGAACCACCCACCTCATTTCTCCAGTTTAGAGGAATGTTGGAGGCTGATGGTTCTCAAAGAATTTACCCTTTCATCTTCAGAAATTTCCCTAAGCCTAAAAGAGTCATGCCAGCCAAGGACAGCCCTCACCCAGTGATGGGTCAAGGCAGGGCAGCTCTGAAGGGCTTACTCCAGACCCCTGTGAATCGGCTGAGGCCTCTGTTGTGGCTGCACCGCAGTTCAACACCTCCTCGGCCCAATCCTAGAGCCTTCACTCCCCCACAGCTACTGATCCTGAGGTCTCTCAACAAACTTCCAGCATGTAAATCTCAGTCTCAGAGTCTGTTTCTTGGGAATCCTGAGCTAAAATAATGGTTTGGGTCTGATCCTGTGATCATACACCTGTCCATTTATGAGTGAGAACCATGAAAAAGGAAACATTTTTCTTGTAAAAGGAAAAATTTCCTCCCAACATCAGCACTTGCCTAGCAGATATCAAAATGGAACACTGTATGTTACCACAATTGCTTTAGCCTGCTGAAACGGATAAGTAATCTAGAATTATTATACCTGTATAGTAGACCCTCACCAAAGTAATTAAAGAGTCTTTCCTGACCAACATGTTTAATCAACTTAGATGTACTTTTAGATTTACCTAACTTGTTTAATCAATTTTGTGGATGTACTTTTGGATTAATTCTGTCCCACAGAGAGTAAAAAGCTCCAATTATTATTCAGCGGGACCTTGATTTTCACTTCTCAGCTAAATACTCAGTGTGCATTTCTCTGCCTAGATAGTAAATAAACTAAGCACTGGCCTTGTTGATCACTGTAGTTAGTGACCAATTTTTAAAACATATAAACAAACTTTTTCTTTAACAAGAGGGAATTTTATATCATTTCTTTTCCCCCCTTGGAATCATATTTCATTATATTATTATTTTTTAATTAAAGGAGGCTCTTTTTCTGACATCAATACTCCAAATGTCTAACACTCCTATGTTTTTACACCCAGGGCAAAGAGTGTGAAACACGCTTTCCCTCATAACCCGACTGAAGAAAGATGATTTGGAAAGGGAAGGAAGCCCAGAGAACCACAGATATGTTCTCAGGCAGACTGGATTCGGGTTTTAAGAAAGGGCCACGAGGTGAGTGAATACTGGAAACTGCTCCCTTTACTCCTCTCCAAGCTGCCTCCGGGGTCCCGTGTGTCCCAGGAACGTGCCCTGCCCAGTTTGTGGCACCATTCTGTCAGCTCCAGAACCTCCACTTTCCGTCCTCCAGACACTCTTCTGCACTCACTAGAGGCCCCTCGCCCCCTCCTGTCCCCTTTCCTTTCGCCTCCCGTGTCTCCTGCTCTTCCTCCCTCTCCCTGTTTGACATTTGCATTTCATATTTCTCACTCCCTTCTCCTCTAACGTTTCTCTTAAATATCCTGCCTTTCTTCAATCTCCCCAACTCTACCTTTTTCTATTTTTATCCTTCCATGAATTTTCGTTCTCTCATCTGGCAAGAATAACATTATATATAATGTTAACATGTCGTGTATTTTACAGAGAGAGAGATCTACTTATTTCATATACTTTCTATAATTTCTCAGTTTTATATGCCTTATCAATTTAAAAGGCAGTCAACTCTTATTTCTCTCTTCAAAAATACTAAATTGTTTTTGTTGTTGTTTGTATACGGTCCGTAATTGGTTTGTTCGTCATGAAGGAACTAGCTACGACCAGCTGCATCCAAATGTGAGCACACATGTATCACGCATCGCTTGATCTCACGGCTTTATACATATGCGCTCCTGTACCTGGCAGCAACCCTGCAAAGGGGAAGAACACAAACATTTCAAAAATTGTTGGATTTGCTTTTCTTACTGTTTGCTGATCTATTGCGAAATTACTGTATTTGAAGTAGTCATTTTAGCAAAACGTTTTCACCTGCTGATGTCTATTTTAAACTTCGATTAAACTCCGAAACAGAGAGCAAGCACATGTGATATGTGTGCTGCAATCAGCCCCATCAAAAGTCTGGAATCAAACCTGCAGATTTATCGTGAGACTCATGTGTAGGGTCAGATTCTGCAGAAAGGAGGGTAAATACGTGGAGGCAGAGTCAGCTCCACTGAGGGAGTGAGGGAGAAGGATGGAGGCCATTTGTCTCTGAGGACCTTCTGCCTCTGGGGTGCAGAAAAGTCCTGAGCAGGAGGGAAAGCGGTCATTTGCTTGGGCACCTGAAACAGTCTGGGACCTGAGCACGGGGACTCGAAGTATCTGCACTGCCACCTTGGTGCGAGGTTTGGGCCGCTGCTCACCACATGAGTGACCTGGGCCCACAAGTATCAGCGGCCGCAGCAGCAGCAACCAGAAGGGGTTGCGAAGGTGGGAGCACCACTGAAGGAAGAACTGAGAATCCCAGAGTGACCAGAGCACCACATTAGCTGTCACTACTAGGACATTGACCGTGCCAAAGACCAAGGGTGCAGTGACAGTAGCTAAACGGCTCTACAGGTGAGAAAGAATGACTTAACCCTCTGGGGACTACGGCAAGAAGCACTTAGCCCCTGTCTCCTTTTTATTTAAAAATGAAACAGAAAACACTTCATAGTTAACATATGAAAAGGCAAACATATTTAATGTATACAACTTGATGATTTTGGAGATAAATATACACCCATGAAACCATCATCACAATTTATGCCAAAAACATGTCCACCACTTCAAAAAGTTTCTTCCTGCTCTCTTTATTATTAAATTTTGTTGGTGATAACACTTAACAGGTCTACCCTCTTAGGAAATGTTCAAGGACACAATTCAGTAGTTAACCATAGGCACAAGGCTGTGTGACAGATCTCTAGTTCTTGTTCAGCGTTTGTGACTAAAACTCTGTATCCTGTCACTGATACCTACCATCTCCCCTGCCCCAAATGAACCTGGAGGACATTATGCTAAGTGAAATAAGCCAGACACAGAAGGACAAATAACATATGATACCACATATACGAAAGACCTAAAATAGTGAAAACTCACAGGAACAGAGAGTAGAATGGTGGTTGTCCTTGTCCATTTCTAGATACTCAGCCAAGGACAGAAAGGCAGGCCAGGCTTCCAGCAGTCACATGGGCAGGGGCTCCATGGAGCCCCTTGGATACCCTGCCCTCATGTTACCCACTCTATACCTCAGTGACCCTCCTGAGGCTGATGTCAGGTGGTCCCTCTGTTTTACTGGACAAATACACAGGCAAAGAACCAAACCCGCCCAACCAGGGCATGAACCCTCACCCTTGAACTTCCATTCCTGTCACTAACCTTGCAGGGTCTCTTGAAAGCTGACCCCTGGAGTACACACATGTTCAGATCGGTAGAGAATAGTCTCTTAAATAGATAAGGGAACATACGCAAAAGCCCCAGCCTAGCATTTTCCATTATTTTTGGACCCTGGAATCCCTTTCACCATCCATATAATAACCCAACTTCACTCTTATGGTATATTTTTAATCACTTTGACATTTTTGCATTATAAAAATGCTATTAAGTTCACCTCTTTTGGATGTGTATATTTTACATATTGTACTATAAATTCATTTTCAATTAGTTCTTAACAATATTTGTTACAAATAAAGACATTTTCCAATTTAATAAATGTTGCATGTTTAATTTACTTAAACTAATATATGAAAATATATGTGATTTATGAACAAATAATTCATAACGATGTGGCATGTTCAGCTAGAGAACTGAAAGATATCAAAAATGTAGACCAAAATTTACGTATTATGGGTTGAGCACCCCTAATTTGAAACTCCAAAATTCCCCAAAATTCGAAACTTTTTGAGTGCCAACATGATGACACAAATGGAAAATTCCACACTTGACCTCATGTGATAAGTCAGAGCTAAAACTTTGTTTCATGCACAAAATTATTTGAAATAGTGTATAAAATTACCTTCTGGCTGTATGTATAAGGTGTATATAAAACATAAATGAATTTCATCTGTAGACTTGGGTACCATCCCCAAGATATCTCATAAGGTATATGCAAATATCTCAAAATCAAAAAAAAATCCAAAATCTGAAACTCCCAGGAATTTCAGATAAGGGAGATTCAAATCTGTATTGCATTAAACACTGCTTTCAAAATTTAATGATTGAAATTTTTGAATTTTGAAGTTCTTGTTTTTTGGTTTTTTTTTTTTTTTTTGAGACAGAATCTTGCTCTGTTGCCTGGGCTAGAGTACCATGGTGTCAGCCTAACTCACAGCAACCTCAAACTCCTGAGCTCAAAGGATTCTCCTGCCTCTGCCTCCTGAGTAGCTGGGACTACAGACATGTGCCACCACACTTGGCTAATTTTTTCTATTTTTAATAGAGATGGGGTCTCACTCTTGCTTAGGATGGTCTTGAACTCCTGACCTCAAGGAATCCTCCTGCCTTAGCATCCCAGGGTGTTAGGATTACAGGTGGGAGCCTGAATTTTGAGTTTCAAAAAGTTGGCTGGTTTGTTTTTATCTTTTACATATGTTTCTAAATGAAGAAATAAAAGATAAGCTTTCAAGTTGTGGTTTACAAACGTATTTCCCTTAAAAAATGAAGGGTCAAATTAGCCATAATCATTACTATATTTTTCCTTTGCATATTGATTTTCAAAAGTACTATGAACAACTTGGTATTTAATAAATTTTGTTTGAATGAATGCAATGTGTAGATTTAGTGAAGATCAGTCAGAGACACGTTTGCAGAATAACTACGCATTCTGCCTCCAGCCATTGATTCAATGCAGGTTTGCATTAAACAAGTTGTGCTAGATCGATCCCATCCGCCTCTCCAGTTCCACTTTCCATCTTCCTATGTCCTATTATAAAGAGTTGGCTTTTATGGATTCCCTCAAAGAATCCCTTGTGCTCTGGTTTATACTGGTTTGGCCACTAGACACTGAAGTTAAATGGAATTGGAGTATTTATGCCCCAGCTGGTAGGTCGCCTCAGGCTGGCCGAGTCTTGGTCTTGTAACGAAAGGTCACAGCTCTTGTGACAGGGTCCTGCCCACCCTCTGCCTCTTCAGACTCGGCTTGGTCATGGCTCCCTGCCATTCTGAGTCTCGTGTTTTTCACCATCCCTTATGGTTTCCCTACACTGTGCTCATACATTTTAAATATTCTCTTTATTAAACTCTCATCAAATGACATAATTTGCGTGTGAATGTCTCATCTCTTTTCCGCCTGGACCCTGAGTCTGACATAATGAATGACAAAAATGCAAAGCTACAGAATGGCCATAAACTTGGCAGCCTGAGGTATTCAGCTAATACTGAGCAACTGAATCATGAGTTGTCTCATCTGATATTTGTTAAATGCCACACACACACTCAGCCAGCTCATGAGAAAATCAGTCCAAATATTTACTTTATTGTTGATTTTTAAAGTAGAAATTGAAACCACAAATACTCCTTAACCATAAACACTCCCTAAAAATCTTCAGTTGGGAAAAAAAAAGTTTTGCTAAGTGAAGTCATTATTTTTCACCCCATCCTAATGAGTAAGTTCTGGAATAATGTATGTGTGTGTGTGTCTATGGGGGACAGGGTAGCGACTATGACTATGTAAGACCGTACAACCCTGCTGATGGAAATTATGTATAGCGCCAAGGTTTGAAGTGAATTTTCAATCACTTAATCTGTAAATAGAAATAGGGACATTAGCTTTCCTCTAGTCCAGGGTTGAAGCTGGGACCTAAAGGAGGATAATTTATTATCTGGCAAGGACAGACAGGTCTAAGACCTCCCATCTCATAATTGCTTGAGTCTCAAAGAATTTATGAGTAGCTGGATTGTAAACACAGAGATAAACTTAATAGTATAATATCTGGGAAACATTACATGCAGAGCTGGGATTACTGACTTCCCCACTGAGAACTGAGCTGTGAGCACTCCACGGCGGCTGCCTGAGAGCACGGGCAGGCCAGGAGACACAGTCACAGCAACTCAGGGCACAGAGAGCCCAGTTCTTCTGATTCGGCTGACCATGCCAACATGAGACCAGAAGAGGGAGTGCAACAGGACATTAGGGAACAGTTGTCACAAAATATATGATGTTGGTTGATTTTCTTTTCACAGAATTCTTCCAACTCCATTATGGTTTGCATTGTTGAGGGGGTGCCAGCTATTAGGTGCCCGTGAAGATATTTTTCTAAAGTGAAGAACCTATTCATCCAGGTTCTTCCTCCTCTTCACATTTCTGACCCCAAAGTTGGCTGTACCTGCCTGTCTTGTCTCTTCTTTCTTAGATACACCACCCCCACGGGAAAGTTATAGACAGGTTACAATCCACAAAGTAAGAGGAAATCCACACACCTTTTCAAAGCAACACCACAGAGGAAAGAGGTGGATGCACCCAATGAAGAAAGGTCATGTGAGAGTAGAGGTCTGGCCTCCCTTGCCCCCCACCGTGTAAAATGGCTGGTAAGAATCTTCCCACATCCCCCTTCCTCCTCGTCTGTTTATTTTTACCTCATCCCCCTTTCAACCTATTTTGTCCATTCTCTGCACAGTTAACAGGGAACCAACTGAGAGCCACTGGGTTGAACAGGAGGTGATGATACCAGCTATAATGGGGGACTATGCCCTTGAGGCTAAGGTGTGCAGCCGTCCAAAGAAGAGCTTGGCAACCAATGGCTACAGCATATTTTCTTTCCAGTCACCAGGTAAAATAGTACAATTAATGAAATTTTTTCCAAGTCTCTCTCACCCTCCAGTACCCCACCTCAGGACAGCCAATATTTCCTTGCACCCTTCTATCATCAAAAGTGCTACACTGGTCACACCAGCAATTGACCCAAAGGAGTCACATGAATAAATAAACAAATTGATAATTAATTGATGAGGAATATATTCTCCCAAATTATCTTGCTCTCCACCAAATCAAAACTTCACTTTACTGATGCCCATCAGCTTACTATTAATGTCATTTTTTAAAAAAATCTTTATAGTGTGATTTACCACCAGTTTAACCTTCCTAGGGCATCCCAGCATCCCTGGAAAAAGCTATCACCCAAATATCTTGGGGGCAGTATCATGTGGAATCAATGGAGTTTAACAACATACAGCCATAACACCCCCACCATTGGCCCCGTCTCAGTTTTCCAAGTGTCCCTGCATTCTGAGGGAGCTATAACCATAGTGACAGAAGACGTTGACATAAATAACCACAAAGAGGGTATCTCTTTCCAGGAACTGGATAATGTCCCAAGAGAGCAGCACATTTCTGGCTTCTGACCATGTTGTCCTTCTCAACAGTTCTGCTCAACCACAATTACATATCAGCAAAAGTAGTGTTGCTCAACAATCCACTGATTGGCTGCTACTAATCAAAAAAGTATGATGGGCCCATAGTCTTCAAGAGAGAGTTTTAGCAAAATAGGTTAAGTTACACTTTGAAAAATCAACAATCAATGAGATTCACTGTGAAAATGCATCCGTCTCTCTTAAAATGTGATAATTCCTTTTATTAAGACCATTGCCTCTTGCAGTGAGTTCTAGAATAACTAAAACACCTCTTAAGCAAAGGGGACCTGGGCAAGTAAGGTCTTGCAGAAAGAGACTGACATGCTGAACACTGGATTTGGGGACAGGACCCCTCCACCTCGGGTGCTTGCAAAGGCCTGAGGAGCCTCCCATGACGGCCATGGAGTGTCTGGGCTCTTACCTTTCCACACTGCTTACATTTCCCCTCCTGCCGGCGCCTGTGCACCCAGTGATGACGCACAAAATTCTGTGGGAAAACAAAATTCAATAATGTTTTGTAATTTGCAAACCTCAATATTCATTTTTAATATGTTAAGGTAATAGATTTAGATAAACCATAATCTAAACTCCTATAAGCACAAAAAAATGCATAGGTATCACTTGTTTAACAATAAACATGTATCCACTTGGACAAATGAAGTTAGTCTATTCCCAGGAAGCTTTTGTATTTGTAGATTCCACCCATCAAGCCCTCCCTCTGTGTCTTCCCAGTGGCAAGTGGCCATACCAAATTGCTGTTACTCTACTTTCTTACTAATCAAACACAGTGCAGATTTGTAAACATGCTAGAGGACCTCGGGCCGGGAGGTAACTGAGGTAGGTACAAGAAATGTCCAAAGAGAAGTGAAAAGTGGGGGAGAGAAGCTGAAACAATAATATCCAATTTAATTTAACAAATAGGTATTGAATGCTGTGTCTATGGCAGACACACACTATAGTAAACATTCTAGCTAGAGAGAACTTAAAGAAATCAAACCCTCAGAAAGAAACAGATCTCCTGATACAGGACATAGATGTGGGAATTTTTCACTAGATAAGGGGAAGGAAGGGAAAGGCCAAAGAAAAGATGTCAAAGACAAGCAATGAGGGCATATTGGCGATGTTTTTGCAATGATATCGTGTTTAATTTGTCCTTGGGCACCTCAAACTAAATTAGCTTTTGAGGTCTATTCTTGTCTAGAATGTAGGAAACACAGAAAATCCTTTTCCTCCCAAGCAAACGTGTACTCCTGGGGCAGAGAGACAAGCAGCACCGTTCATCACTAGCTCTTAGGATACATTACAAGAAAGTTGTACACGGAACTAATAACACGGAAAACCCTAACAACTTCTCCCTCTTAGATCAATACACTTAAAGTATTAGGTTATTAAGTATGAAATGTCTGGTTTCCTTAAGTACTAAGTTTGACAGCTGATATCTCTGACATTTCACTTTGACACTTATTTTATTTTTATTGCGAAGGTACAGCCTCAGTCTTTCAAACACACTTTTTGGCTTGTGAGACTCTTTCAATTGTTTTTTTTAGAGCAATTGTTGTGGAACCAAAGATAAATCAAAAAGTTGTGTAATTCCATCGTGGAACCAGTGCAGCGCACACAGCTCAAAATATCAAGGAAGTGTTTGGGAAGGATGTGGCTAATGAATGCAAAGTACGTTGATGGTTTGAAAAGTTTCTGTTCTGGTGATTTTAATCTTGAGAATGAGCCATGTGGGTGACCTGAGACCAAGGTGGATAATAATGAGCTGAAAGCTTAGTGGAAGCAAATCCATCCAAGCAAATCTAACCTACACGTGAATTAGCAGCAATATTTGACGTTACTATTCCAAAAATATTGGACCATTTGAAACAAATTGTCAAGGTAAAGAAGCTGGATAGATGGCTTCCAAATGAATTAAACTCGCATCAGCAGAGAAATCTTCTTGAAGCTTGCCTTATTTTGCTGTCATGACATAAAGGTGAACCATTTCTATACCACATTGTTACATGTGATGAAGACGGATTCTTTTTGACAATTGCAAGCATTTGGCACAATGGTTCGAGAAAGACGAAGTGCTTAAACACAGTCCAAAACTGTGTATTCCTCAAAAAAAAAAAAACTAATGGTATCTGTTTGGTGGTCCAGCGCTGGTATTATCCACTACAGCTTCACAAAACCTGGTCAATCGATTACAGCAGATGTCTACTGCAACCGACTGGATGAAATGACGAGGATGCGTCCAGTTAAGTAGCCAAGATTGGTCAATAGAGACAGGCCAATCCTATTGCAAGGCAATATTCAACCACGTGTCTCACAAACCAAGCTGCTCAGACTTCAGAAGCTGGACTTGGAAACTCTCTGTCATCCACCGTATTCGCCAGATCTTGCACCAACTGACTACATCTTCTTCCAGGCTTTGGACCACCTCTTGCAAGGAAAAATATTCAATTTTCAGTGAGCTGTGGAAAATGCTTTTTGTGATTTCATCACCACTCGCTCTCCAGGTTTCTTTACTGCCGGCATAAATAAGCTACCATTAAGAGGCAAAACTGTTTTGATAGTTTAGGCTCATATTTTGATTAATTGTACTGCTTCTTGTTTGAAATATAATAAACTACATTTTTTTATTCAAAACTGGGCATTTCATATTTAATGACCTAATACATCCTCAATTTTTTCTCTTGGCCTTTTCTGAGAAAACACACTCTACCTGATACTAACATGTCTATTGTAGGATCTAGCCATAGTTCGTATTTTCCCCATCAAAGGCCATTTCATATATATTCAGTCATTTGACAAATATTTACTAAATGCCTACTACACGCCAGGCACTGATCTAAGTACAGACAGACAAAGAAAACAGATCAGTGCTGAGGTAAAAAAAAAATGTTACATTGACATGAAATTCAAAGTGACAAGAATACCACTAATAAGCATTAGCATTATCACTACCAAAATGCCACCTCTATTTCTCTTAATAATGTCAAATCAATTTAAACTAAAGCCGAACAAAGTCCCTGGAGGAATAATGGTCATTTAACTATAATAAGATATAAAGAAGCATAATGGTCCTGCAGATTAGTCTAATTCTTGTCTTGCCTTTCTCACCGCAGGGTTTAATAAAACAAAGACACAATCTTATACTGTTCTCAGAAAGAAGCTAATAATAACAGCTAACACTTACTGAGTACTAACTGTGTGCCAGGCAGTTTAAAAACTATTTTACAAGTAACAATTCTTTTAACCTTCATGAGCATTTTCATGAGTAAAGATACTGAAATAGTCCCACGTTGTTTGGTAAACTGCAGTTTCGTACCCCTACCATCTCCCTGGCTCTCCTCTGCTGCCACGGCACTACCCACCACACCCCCTCAACACTGGAGACAAGCTACCTCCTCATTATTGAGCCATTAGAACGTTATTAACATAATTTCTGACATAATGGGTCTCTAGAATCCTGTTCCAATGAGGGTTTATTTGTTTGTTTGTTTGTTTAAAACAAATCATGTTGCCTGGGCAGTGCTATTGGTCCTCCCCAAGAACCACAGAAGACTGGGCTGGGCCCAACTGGTGGTGGCTATCTGTATAATCTTAAAAATCAGCATGAACAATTCTGGGTCCTGTGGCTGGCTGTGGCTTTTCAAGACAATGAGCAACTCCAGGAACCTGCCCAGTTATCACTGTCCATCCCAGCAGCTCAGTGCAAAAACTCCACTGAGGATGAAGGTACTAGGCCCTCCACCTCTCTCCTCTTTGCAGCTCGGGCTACTGCTGGCTCCTTCAGCCTCCACCTACTCAAGTGACAGATAAGAACCCGAGCCCACTGCCTTCCCGAGGGTGAGGATTAGGAGGACCGGAGCAACTGCCAACTGCAGCACAGCCCCACTCACACCATGGTAGGGCACATTATGGGGGGTTTGATGTGCATGATCGGGATCACCCTCACTTGACAGACGAGGAAGCTGGAGCGCTGAGAGCTTATTCACAATGCAAAGGCCAAAGCAAGCGTTCAAATCCAGACAGGCTGGCAGCAGGGCGTGTGCTCCCACCTTTGTGTTGCTGTGCCTCTCCTCTGCTCTGACAGATTGGGCTCAAGCTACTTTAACATGACACATCAATAAATGGCTTCAATGACAGTAGTAGAAATATTGAACATACAAAAATTTCAGACACTATTATAAGGGAGGGAAAAAAATTAATATAATTGCTGTTAGTTTAGCAGAAGCTGAGGGAAAATGAACAATATCATTGATGTTAAGAGAAATTCTGTGCTTATTGAGATTGTAAATCACCTAATGACTAACAATTCAAGGAGGAAAATGTTAGAAGAATTTGATGCAATTACGTATGTGAAATCATGGCTGACTCACGGGATCATTTAGCAAGTGACAGCTCTACTCAAAAGAGGAAACCAACAATTTGCAGCATCAACAATTATTTAGAAATTATGAAACTGACTTAATCATTCACACTGCAACATACAATAGTCATTCCTTATTCATGGGGGATGTGCTCCAAGACCCCCAGTGGATGACTGAAACCACAAGTAGAACTGAACTCTTACATATTATGTTTTTTTAATCTATAACTGAGAGGATTACTAAGTGACTAACAGACAGGTGGTGTCCACAGCATGGTTATGCTAGACGAGGGGGTGGTTCACGTCCCAGGTGGGACAAACAGGACAGCACAAGATTTCGTCACTCTACTTAGAACAGTGTGCAATTTAAAACTCATGAATTGTTTATTTCTGGAAATTTCCATTTAATATTTTCAAACCATGGTTGACCTCAGATAGCTGAAACCATAGAAAGGGGAACCACTGTATATTGTCTGCTAGGCAGATGTATAATACTATGTAGGTAAATTCATCTAGAAAAAATAAAAAAAGAACATTTTAAGCTTTTTATTTAAATATTACTATATCTAACTCTACCAGTTGTTAAATATTTTTAATATCGTCTTTCCAAAGAAATAAGTAGGAAGCTAAGGCACAGATTAAGTAACTTACACAAAATCACTATTATAGAACAAACTGAGTGACTGTCTCCAAACTACAGCTTCATGATTTGAGATGCCCGGCATCCTTCTACTCGGAGTTCTGCTTACGTCTAATATAAATTTATTCTACTGCTGCTTAGATATAGTTTGAACAAAGCCAACATCCAATAAATGTGTTTTGAATTGAATGAAATTCCCAACCTACTTTCTTTGACAATTAATTCATGTAGGTACCATCTGAGGGGCATCAGCAATTGCCACCATCAATAAGAAAAAAACACATTATTAAAGAATCATTGCTGTTTTCCAATTCTTATTTCCCAGGCACTTTAATTTTTCACACTATTTTTTTGACTATCATTTACATCTCCTAAATTGTTGGACTGAAATTAGATTTTTCACAGTATTTTCTTTTGATCATTGTTCAGGTCTCTTAAGTTGTTGAACTGACGCTAGACTCAGGATCCTTCCACTGCAAACGGAAGTGTCGATACACCATTGTTGAGGCAGCAAAGCAAGGTGTCTAACACCACAGCATCTTTTTATCGCTCATCAATAATTTCTGAATTATTCATGTACAACTTCAACTACTAGGTAAAGAAAGAGCTATTACTTATGGGTGTTAGAATATGGTGATACATTATTTCAGGGCCTATGTTCAGTGCTGGTAGCAGAAATATATAATACAATGGCTCAGTTATTTTCAAACAGCCAATCCGATTCAAAAGCACAGAGTATGTGATCAA
The DNA here is from genome assembly GCA_963574885.1 of Lepilemur ruficaudatus. NCBI lineage: Eukaryota > Metazoa > Chordata > Mammalia > Primates > Lepilemuridae > Lepilemur > Lepilemur ruficaudatus. The sequence continues at coordinate 34,283 of CAUYRT010039309.1, read as the reverse complement.
TGAATACACATTTATAAAGGGGTCCATTCCCAAAATATTATTCATAGAGAGCTTGAAAGGATCTTAGAAATCAAAACCCAATCCATCTAGCTTATGAGCTTATGACTAAGAAAATGGAGGTCCAGGAAGATTCAACTTAGAGGAGTCCAACAAATAGTCATAAAAAAAAAACACCATTTGCCAGGCAGTGTACAATGGCAGGCACAATGACCAACAATCCTTGCTCTTAGAGACTCTTACCACCTAGTGGAAAAGAAGCGGAGGTATAATTTGAACCCAGATCATACTAATTCCAAAGCAAATGTTCTTTCATTTATATGAAGTAAACCACCTAAATTAGTAGCAGTAAGAATTCTTAATTCTGAATTAAGAATCTTAAATGGGTCACAGTCAGTCTGTCATAAGTTTCATCTTCAAAATGTCCTTTTAGACCAAGATTTCTTAACTATTTAGGGGGAATGGACCCCTTTACAAATGCGTATTCACTGATCACATACTCTGTGCTTTGGCACAATGAGTTTAGGACAAATCCCATGAGTGACCTCCCAAAGCTTACACTAAAGGAGGGGGACAGAGTGAGACAGAAGAACAGTAATATGCATAAATAATTACAGCATACAAAGTGCTCTAAATAAGCTGAACAAGGTGCTTTGATAAAAAAGAAAAAGGTGCTACCTATTCAAAGGTGGTCATCAAGGAAGATCTCTGCAATGGATTGATGCCTATGGCTCCTCAAAATTCACATGTTGAAATCCTAACCCCCAATGTGATGGCATGAGGAGGTGGCGGCTTTGGGAGGTAATTAGGTCCTGAGGGGAGAGCCCTCATGAATAGGATCAGTGCTCTTACAAAAGAGACCCCAAGAGCTCTCTTGCCCTCTTTCCTTCACATGAAGATTCGAGGAGGTGTCAGTCTGCAGCCCTGAAGAGGGCCCTCACTAGATTTGGGTCATGCTGGCATCCTGATCTTGGACTTCCAGCCTCCAGAATGGAGAGAAATAAATTTCTGTTGCTTCTAAGCCACCCAGTCTATGTGTTATGACAAAATACCTGAACTGACCTTAAGACAACCTCTGAAGGGATGATAACTGAGCTGAGGCCCAACTCTGAGAAACAGCTAGTCATGCAAACAGATTTTCGTACATCAGTGAAATTTGCTAATATCCAAAGGTGGGGTGATCTTGGCGTGTGCCTCCCAAAGTGAAAGAAAGTCTATGTGGCAGCTGGATGGGGCTGGCGAGGCAGGCAGGGGCCAGGTGATGCCAGGTTTCCTGTGCCAAGACAAAGGGTTGGTTTTGCTCTAAGAGCTGTGGAAACCATTGGAGAGTTTTAAGCTAAAAAATGACATAATCTAATTTTCATTTTAAAGGAACACTCCCTTAAAGCAGGGGTGGATTAAAGTGGGAAACTGAGGAAGCACGGAGACACTGTTGCAGTGATCAAAGGGGAAGAGACCGCGGCACCTTAGCCCACAGTGCTGACAACAGAAATGGAGACACATGGATGGATCTGAAATATAATTTATGAATAAAATATAGGAGTGGCAAGTGAATTAGATGTAGGGAGAATATGAGAGAAGGAGTCAACGTGATCTCACAGTTTTCTCAACTGAGAAGCTAGACCAAGTCATCTCATTTCCTGAGGCGCAAAAGAATTGGAAAAAAAAGCAGTTTTTATAGTGATGGAAAGAGTTTAGTTTTTGATGCATTATATTTGAGATGACAGTGACACATTCAGTGGACATGTGGAATGGAACTCCAAAATGTGTAGACTGGAAATGTAAAGCTAGGAGCTGTCAGCCCACAGGTGGTACTTAAAGCCAGGAGACTGGATGAGTTCTTCTAGCAGGAGTGGATGGAGAGAAGAGAAATGAACAAGGGCTAAGGCCAGAGGGACACCAGGGATCAGGGGGGCAGCCAAGGAAGGAAAGTAGAAAGGGCTGTCCTATGAAGTAAGAGGAAAATTAAGAAGGAGTTGTTCCAAGTCAAGAGAGGAGAACATTGCAAGAGGGAAGGAATATGCAATATTTTGAATATTTTTGAAAGACTGAATAAGGAAAGAACAGAAAAATAAATCCCTAATGGATTTGACATGAAGGAGATCACTGGCAGCATTGACAAGAGCAATTCCAGTAAATGGATACAGTAGGAATCGAATCAGGACAGGTTAGAATGACTAGAAAGTGACAAACTGAAAATAATTTATATAGTTAACACTTTCCAGAAGCTTAGCAGTGAACACAAAACTGAGGATTCAGAGCAGCAGGTAAGACATGATAGTTAAGTAGCATTTTTGTTTGTGCTTTTAAGTTTTTTTTTTTTTTTTTAACTATTAGAGCATGGTTATGCTGAGGGAAATAATCCAAAAGTGGGAAGAAGCAATTGAAAATGTAGAAAAGCCCTACACGAAGACAAAAAAAGAATGTCCAAAACCCAGATGGAGGGTCTGGCTTCAGAGAAGAGATAAACCTAATGAAAACCTAAAGCACCTTGCATTAGAAAAATTGTGCATACAATTACAGTTCTCTCTTTCTCTCTCTCTCTCTCTCTCTCTCTCTCTCTCTCTCTCTCTCTCTCTCGACAGGGAGCTAGAAGGAGACATAGGGATCCCCTGGTTGTAAATTCATAAACTCCATCTTAAGAACATGAAACTCTCTTTTACTTTCCTAAATAAAATGTCCCCTTCATTTGAGCTATCGCTGAGTTACCTTCTGGCCACTGCTGCAGCACACTCTGGAGTGGCACTGAAGGCACCAGCCCTGTCATTTTTTGCTTACTTTCCTCCCCCTGTGTGTGACCCGCAACCTTCCTATTGCTGCCACACTGGACACCGTGGGGAGGGGACAACTGATGGGGGCAACTATTCTTCCTCTCTCCACAACCTTCAGCCCCAACCTATTCTCTTTCCATGTTTTTTTCCAAATCCTCTTGTATTAGTCAGTAACAAGATCATTCATCTTCATGGTGTCTTTTCGTTAACTGTCTTTAAAATGTTTGTGCTTCTCAGATATCTCCTATTACTATTCTATAAGACACATTCATCTATTCTCGTGGCTTTAATTACTATCTCTATGTGCAGACAACTCACCAAGGTCTCACCGCCAGCCCAATCTTTTCATAAACTCCAAACTCATGTACCTACTGTCTTCTGTTGGGATTCTTCCACTGGGGACCACAGGGACACCTCAAACTTGATAGTTGTATAAGTAAACTCACCCTCTTCCCACCCCATCCTCAAATCAACTCATTTTCCAATATCTAATCAGTTTTCCAGGGCAGAAGCCTGGTTTTACCTGGGCTCCCCCTTCTTTGTGTCCAAAACCCAATCGACTATACATTCTATCAGCTTTGCTTCCTACAAACTCATATCTATCAACAATGTTACTCTTGGTCCAGGTATCCTCTTTTCCTTTCCTAGATTACTAGCATAGTTGCTTACGTTATCTCCACGTCTCCAATATTACTACTCTTGGACCACATGGTATCCTCTCCACACTGCAGCCTGAACAATACATTCTGTTTGAAACAGTTTAATGCCCCCTCCCAACTACCCCGATGATAAAACACTCAACTTGTAGCATGACTTAGAAGTGTCTTCACAATCGAGCTCTCCGCGTATCTCCCGGCTCTTACGTCTTACTCATTATACTCCCCCTCACTTGTGCCTGTGTGCTGCTGTTCTTTCTGTCTAGGAGGCTCTCACTCACCTCCTAGCCGCCCTCCTCCCACTCAGCTTAGCTCCTTAAGGGCTCAGTTTGGTTGCCTTCTCCTCCGGGAAGCCCCTTCTCCGACCCCTTTCCTCTCTCTCCTAGCTGCACAGAGCTGATTCAAGGGGTACACTGGCTGGGGAGGTCCCCAAGGGACAAATCTATAAGTGGAACTGAAACTCATCTCCCAGGGAATATAAATGAAGAAAGTATACTCACCCCAAATGAGATTTACCAGATATAAGATGGTAGCGTCTGGGAGGCAAAAGGTAACAGCCAGGCAGGCTAAACTATGTTCTAAGGAGGGTGGGTTCTGTGAAATGTAGGCTTTGGTTCTGCTGACTGGCGAGAGCCGTTTTGGCCTGGAGCTAGACTGTCCAGAACAACACGGGAGGCCTGAGAACCCTGCTCACCTTCTCTAACTTTCCCCACACTGTGCTTGGTGTCTCCTCTAAATAAAAGTTGGACAAACAGATATACCTAAGTGCCATCTCCTTCTGTCCTACCTCTGCTTGCCACTAAAATAGAATCCTAATTTCATCTTAATTTCCTATTTACCTGTATGTCTTCACCAGCAGACTATAAGGTCAGGGACTCACTATTGGATGGAGTTCTATCTTATGATTGATTGATTTACTTAACTAAATAAAACTGAGACTTAGAGAGATTACGTGAGGTACCTAAGATCACAAAGCACGAGGACTGGTTTCGAAAGCAGACAGTCTGACTTCAGCATTCAGAAGAATACCCAATCAATGACCATGCTGCCCCCTGAACAGCTGACACCCACTCGAAACTCTATCACCACCCCTCCCCTTACTCTCTGGTTCTTTCAGTAAGACCTTAGTTCCCCAATGCATTGCATGAGAAGAATAACGCACAGTGGGCACATGTCAAAGATACTCTACTTGGAGATTTTATTGGTATATTAACAATGATGTAGCATCGAGGGAGATAGAATTTACTTTTTAATGTCTGGTGAATGTCTATGAACGCAACGAATCAATGGGAAATCAAAGGTTGCATTTGAAACAGAGCTCTGAAATACTCACTTCTCTTGGTGATCTTGAGCCCCCTTCTCGAAAGGTTGGTTTACATCTGAAATTAATCTGTCATTTAAAAAGAAAAGTACATTATATTAGGGATAAGCATTAAACTAGACGGAGTTACCTAAGAAAAACCCACGAATGACAGATACTGAAAATACAAAACAAAACTTCCAAAAAATAAGGAATAATACTAGTCTTAGTCTTTTGAACTCCTCACATTATATAATCTACAGAAATCTCAAGAGATTCTGTATTTCCAAGCCATATCCTTCATTCTCACCGAGGAAATCAAAGTTTCTTTAAACAACAATGCTCTTACACCACAAATTAGAAAAACAGAGATAAAAAAGAGCCAGAGGAAAGATATGTGGCAGTTGAAGCTATCCAGCTGGGTTTCAGATTTTAAAAGTAAACTTGAGAAATTTTTAATGTTATGATGATTAATCAAACACACACATGAAATTATTCTTTACAGAAGGATTCAGCACTGCCTTTCTTTTAGATGGGAGGTCTCCTGCTGAGTACATTTACATCTTCTTTAGCTACTTGACAAAGTGAAAGTAGCATAGGAGTGAAAGAGTATATGAATACGTGGGGTTGGGACAGGAAAGAAATTGTTAAGATACAATGTCAGCAGTCATTGCCACAAGATACCAGTTGGCAACAATTGGCAATGTGTCAGTGACACTGAATGAATGTCACAGTGCAACGGAATGAATTTCAGCACCCTCACACATGGCAGCTCATGAACACAGATGATGCATGGAGAACCACACATGGACGTGGACTCAGGAGTGTGATAGGGAACAGGACAGCAGACAACTCACTCCTGGAGCCTTTTCTTCCCCCAAATGGCAAATAAGTGGACTATGCAGAATCTACTTCTTCTCAAAGCCAGACACCACCAGGATGTCACTTCCAGCCCCACCCACACGTTTATGCCGCACGAGCAGGAACAGAGATGATATAGGAAGAAAATTCGTGTGTACCAGGTTTTCCCCTTTAATTTTATCATTCCTTTTCCCAAGAGTCAATATAAAATGATATCAAATTACACTTCAGCGAATAAGAGAATGATCCTTGGACATTGTCTTTCCATTATTAATCTGGCAATAATTTTGGACTGTCAGCTTTTTAAAGGGCATTGTTTCCCGAAAGTTGGAAACAAATTTACACCTGATCATTGAAGACCAAGCACTTGCAATGCAATAAAGTTGCAGCAGGTGGCGCTCTCTTACCTTTTCTAGCTGCTCAATGCAGGCGGTGTGGACGACGATTTTACAGACTGCACACTTCCTCCTGAGAGCGGATTTCTACAACATTCAATTCAAAACACAAGAAAGAAATGTTAACAGTGTGTTCTGAAGACTTCCCTGGTATTAAAAAGGGTATACACAAATAAAGCAAACATTTCAATTATTTCTATTATTATACAAATTTAAAACTTCATCTTAAACATTAAATACTATGACAAACCTCATCAAGAGTCTTTTCACTCACCAAGTAACTCCATATCCACAGAACTTAAGATGACCCAGATAGTTTCTTCAAAGTACAATAATAATAGCTGCTATAAACATTGAGCATATAATGAGAAGTAGCCTCTTGATTCTATTATTTCTAAGTGTCATGACGTAACAATGTAGGCGTTATTATCCTCCATTTTAAAATATATTTTGACATTTTTATTCAAGTAGTTAAGGGGCAGAGCCAACATCCAAACTTAGGTCCAAGTTCAAAACAAGCATTCTTTCCCTACTGCTGAAGAGTCCTTATTTCAAGGGGCTACTCACTTTGGGATTCTATCCCAGGCACAAATTTATACTAAGCTACTTGAGTTTCTGCCCAAATCCTCAGGAAATAAAGAAGATAAGTCTAGCTTTTACAACCAGGAAGCAATAATAATAGCAGTAAATGCAGCAAGAGCAGCTAACAGGAATACAGTACTTGCTCTTACAAATACTACACAAATAGTAATTCACTTAACCCTCACAACCCTATGAAATATTTTCATCCCCATTTCAGAGATGAGAAAACTGAGGCACAGTAAACAACCTGCCCAAAGCTGTCTAATTAGGTCAGAGCAGAGCCGGGTGGTCTATTACGGTTGTCGGGCTTCAGAGCTTATGCTTGTAAGCATTATAATTTGGCCTCTCTGACAGTCAGTCCTAGTTTAAATTGACAACAAAAAAAAACTTGAATGTTTATCTTTTCTCTAACAATAAAAAATATGCTGCAGGGAGAGAGATGAATGAGTGGAATCTAGATTTCATTACTGCTGGTATCATGTAGGATCTAAACTAAAACTGCTCAGACCTCTCTACAAAGGACAGGCTGGAAGGATCTGCGTGAATAATTTTCCTTTTGAGCACTGAAAGCAACTTATTATAACAAAGCCAATCCACCAAATAGTCTATCAAAGCATCCAAGTGTGAAATGCCCTGAGTCCCTATTCTTAAAGAAGACACTCAAAGACATTGCTGGCAACCTTTCCCCCTGCTGATGAGTGGCTTCCCCTGCCGAGGTACAGTTTTTGAGCCAATGGTGGCAGGTAGATAGGAAGGAATAAAGTACTGCTGTTGCCAGAGGAGACTAGAGGAGCTGCAACCAACCACCTTGGAAGGGGCAGAATCAGGAAGGAAACTGCAGCCTCCTGTGTCTTCCATGACTTCACTCAGTCAACATGGGGTATTTACACAGTGTTCTGAGCCACCAACAAAAGGACCTAAAACACCGCAGTATTGCAGCGAGGAAACTTGTAGAAAATATCCACAGACTAAGGTTTATTTACTCTGCTTGCAGATGCCTTGATTACTCTGGAATTTCTTCTTCCTGAAGAAAGAACATGGTCTAGCACAGTAAATAAGTTTGACAGTTCCCTTTGCCAATAACACAGGACAAGGGAAACCAAAGCATCGAGGTTTCCACTATTGAAAAGTGTCTTGCTCTACAACTAAAAGAAAAGAAGAGAAAGAGGAGGAGGAGGGGGAGAAGCAACAAGAACCAGAAGAAAACATGAAGCAGTAATAGCAAATGCAGCAGCAGCATCAAAACAATAATAAAATTCTATCTTGCAAATTTTCACAGAATGCCCATAAGCAAATTATTGTTGCCATCTGCTTCCCCTGGACATCCTGCTACAGATCACTGCTTCGGTGCCACCTGCAGAAAATGCATGGGGTATTTGAGGCATGTTGCTATTCGAAGTTAAAACTGCTAAGGAAACTGGAGTTGATTCCAGTCTACTCATCATCCACAAAACCCCTAAGTAGATTATGCTGCAGACAAGCAAAGTAATACCACCAAAGGCGTGCAACCACTTAGGGGCTATGATTTAAGGATGCCTGAAAGCCTGCTTCCCTACCAGTAACTCCTGTTCCGGTCAAGCGGGTTGCCTGACATTATGTTCTGCATTAAGTTCTACGGAGCTCTGGGATTTTGCAGGCTCCTAGAAGTCCCTGAGGCTGATGGGAAGGAGGACTCCAAGTAGGCTCAGGAACCTTTGTGCACCCACTGAAACCAGAATACCTCTTCCTTCCTTTGTTGTGCATATCAGGATTCTGAGTCAAAATCTCTTTTGAACAAGGGATCTGGGCTAGAACCACTGGGCTCAGATATGTTATCTCTCAACTTTCTGGAACAACATATAAATACATTAACATCATTCATACGGAATAATTCAGGTTCAACGTTCTGCAGATGATAATATATGAAGCAAAGTACTTTAAGTTATAAAACTAATTTTAATTAAACAACATTGAGTCTACGGCCATACCACCCTGAATGCACCCCCGATCTCGTCGGATCTCGGAAGCTATGCAGGGTCGGGCCTGGTTAGTACTTGGATGGGAAACAATATTGAGTTTTAAAAGACTCTCTTAAATACATAACATACTTTCACGCCTTTTGGGGTAAAATATATTGACCATAATCTGAATTCTTCTTCATAAACACTACAACATGGTGCATTGTACTGCAAAGAACAGTCATTTTTGTGTCCTGTCTTTCTATCTGAACAGAGCTCCTTTGAAGTCGTTGTTCCTGTCTTTTGTTGTTCTCAATTTCCTAAATGACAGCTTCTAAACAGCTTTTAATCTGGGAAATCAGATAATTATGGTTTATAATCATATGTAAAATTAAGTGAATAAATTCTTAGGGAAGATCCAAGGTCTTTCTCTTTACTTTAGTAGTAAAGCATATAGATTTTAGTTCCTTCATTGATGAAAACCGTTTCAGAGAATCTGGAGTCTTAGCTACGGACTTCCTGGTTTATGACTATGTTTCAAGTGGTTAAAGTTATTTGAAGTAGCTGGATAATAAGTTCCTGGGCAGATACTGTTCAAAACACATATTAACAGACTTTTGTGCTTGGTTAGGTTATAATTTTTTTATTTTGGAGATACAAGATAAATACAAAAGTAAAAAAATGTAGGAATCTGGACATTCTAAATACTGTAAATATTCACTTTTTTTCAAGTAACTCTTATATAAGCCAGTGTTTACTTTAGTATGAAAGGTGACATATTAAATCAAGAAAAGTCATTTAAAATCATTCAGATTAGTTGTCATTCTTCATATTGAGACATAGTTGTTCAAGAACCTAGCACAAAAACACTATTTAATAAATATTACCTAGAACACCAAGCACGTTTAAAACTAAAATTATAAAAAATTAATAATTTGCTCTCATTGATGAATTTAAAGGCCAACTGGGCTTACTGCTTTAAATATCAAGTGGAGTATACTCAGCACATGTACTAAGGATTTCCTGATCTTCTCAATGTTGGTACTCAAAAGAAACCCATTAGTTTGTAAAGGGTAGGGGGGTGTCTGAAATTAAGACAACATAGGATACAAATTGAACATATTCCATCATATCTCACTTTGAGCTAATAAAACCATGATCAGCATTTGCTTAAATAACAAAATGAAGCTATGTTTTAGGATGGCGGGCATAACCTAGCTAGCCAGCCATACATATGGTGGTTATAAAGGAAAACACACTTGAAGTTCTGACTGGGCCCTACACGTGCCAAGGCACTGCTGGCATTCAAAGCAGTGACAGCTCCTCACTGAACTCCAGCTCGTATCGAGCAGAGGAGTAAAATGGTCCGGGCTTTAGACCCCCGGAGCAGGGAGTCGGGGGAGTAGGGGGTGCAAGGCATAGAAGGGTCAGAGCCAAGCAGGGGTAGGAAGTCTACAGTTGTCCCCAGGAAAGAGTTCAATGTCTAATCCTGTTCCACCCAACCACCTTCCTGGTTATAAATCCCAAGAAAGCTGTTTTTTCTTCCTTTGAGCAAGAGATGTGATTTCTGCTAAGTAATAATGAATAAATAGCTGGTGGGAGTTGATAGAGTTTGATTGAAAGAGAGAGGAAGGAAGGAATGGAGGGAGGGAGGGAGAGAGGGAGGGAATGAAAATAAAAATGGGAAAAAAGAGAGGAGGGTAGAAGGGAGGGAAGTAGGGAGAGGACAGGGGAGGAGAGAGGAGCAAAGGAGAAGGGGGTGGGTGCTTTGCTGCCTTAGGTAACCTAGTTTCACAGGCCTATGATTCGTAAAAGGATCGGGGCCTCCTTGCTGCTCAAGGTAACTGAAATGTAATATTTGTCACTCCCGAAGGTCTGAAGTTTGACCTCCAGGAGCAGATATACCAAGGCTGGCTGTCCCCTTCCCATACGCGAGTCTTATTCCTCCCTACGGAGGGGCAGACCCCACGGCCTGCTGACCATTATTGCCTGCTGTCATCCTAAGGACCCCACCTGGCCTCACTCACCTCCACAGGTTTAATCCCAGACACAAGAGGCTGGGCAGGTGGCAGAAAGAGAGCCAGCGTGGAAACCTTTCTTTGGTCTCCCAGTCCCAGGAGAGCTCAGAGGCCAGAGCCTGCTGCAGGCCCAAACCACCAGAACAAAGTGTGGGTGTGCAGCACCTCCAGAGTTCCCAGCGTGGGGCCCATAGCCCTAATGCAAGGAATGACCGCTTCACTCAGCCCAGCCCTGCAAAGAAGCCACAGTGGGCAAGGGGACACAGGGCCAGGAAGGGGCCCCCAGCAGATCAAGCACTCTGGGGAAGGGGCCAGGGCACAGAGGTGAAAAGCAGGGAAAAACTTGCAGAGAGGAGCCAGGGATAGGTCTACCCCTCCTTCCTCCCCGCTTTCCTCTTCCCAAGGCCACCCGTTGGCCTTCCCAGGCAGGAAGGTTCATCCTGAGGACTGGAAACTGAGGGAGGGCTGGGAACCCACAAGGACAGTATCCTCCCACCTCCTTCTTAAACCACACAGCCCCATCCACAGCAGCATGTAGGAGGAGGAGGAAGGGGCAGGTGATGCGGCCCAGGCAAGGCTGAGCTGTTTTCCTCTCCAAGGGTGGGGCTGATGGAATGCTTAGTCAAATGGAGGGGAGGAAACTTCCTGAGCTTTAGAATGTCAGGAATCCGGTGTTCTTTAGGTGGAGATTGCTTCTCTGGGCTACATAAACAAGAACATTGCTGCTGTATAATCCAAGGTAAATGAAAACAAGAGTTCTTTGATTTATTTAAAAACCTAATTAGAAGAAATGACAAGCATACTTGGCAAATTCTGCTCCTCTAGGGAGCCTGGGATGCAATCTGTACGTCGGCATTAGGAAAAATGAAGAATGACATTATCTGGAAGTTCCATTACGATTTCAGGGCCAAAGCCCAGCCTCCACTGTCACTCGTGTGGGCTCCTTTTTTTCTCCAACAAAATACAGCACATTTTGGACAAACCAAGAAGGTGGCTACCTTAAGTTGCAGCACACCCCTATTGGCCTCGGTGTATAATTAAGTCTGTCTGTGACAATGAGATCTCCTAATTTCAGACCAAGAAGCAGAGATGCCACATGTCAGAAGGAGTCTGTGGCCTGAGTGGAAACTCAGAGCTCTCCTAAGACTCCTTGCACTATGTTAAAGGTCCCAGCCCTGTGCCTGAGTAGTGCTGGCCCATGGCTCCATGAACAGGCCTTCATGCATCAAGACCCCTTGCATTTGGGCAACACATCCTCTGGGCAGATAAGGGCCTGGCGTGAGCTGAATCCCTCTGAGATAGTCCCACATTCAACACCCTTTATAATAAACGATGCCAAAAGTACCTCAGAATAACTAAAAGAAAAAGTAGCAGGAACAACTGGAGGTTGGGTAGGGTACTCTCACAAAGGAGTGCACCAAAATAGCCATGCAATACTCAAATATGCACCTAAGTCCGTATATGCCAGGGATCTACATCAGTATAGATGTAGAGTTATCCTACATCACTGAATTTTCCATACGGCTGAAACAATCTGTTAGCCACTGAATCTTCCAAGATATATTTATGGAAATTTAGTCAACAAATCATTTCAACCATCACTATGTATACAAGGCAATGTGAGTGCTGTGCAGGATATAAAGAGGAACGAGCTCTTTTCCTCCTGGGAGATGCTGGCAAGCCACTTGGGAGACAAGAGGGACATGAAGGAAAAGGTCAGTAACAGAAGAGAGCCGCGCACAGCTAAATGCTCAAAACAGCTCGGACAATAAAAGCTATCACTGAAGGGAGGTAAAATCTGGGAGCCTGAGTCAGTTAAAAGGGTCTAACAGAGAAAGCAAAGTCCTGAATTTGGTCTTAAAAGATGCTTACATTTGGAAAAATCAAAGACATTCTAGCAGGGAAAAGATCCAAAGTCTCTTTATGTATTAATAGTAGGTAGGCACTGATGCCTCCAAAAAGGAATTGAGACTCTCTGGAGTGTCTGGTGGTGGACAGTTTCTGGGCTCACAGGTGTCCCTCTGCGTGAGCTGTTGGACATGAGGCTGGCAGATGAGTGTGGAAATTTGAATGGCGTGTCTGGTTGTTTGGGTCCAAGTGGAGTAGGGTGTCCGCAGATGTGGGGAGTAGGGACACTGGCTGTATTAAGATGCCAGAGGAGCTGAATTGCAAGGAGCTGTGAGAGAAATGGCAAATACAGAACTATTCCTGAGAAGCCTGGGGTTAGAAATTGTAGAGTTATAAAAAGGTGGAGATTCTGTGTTTTTCCATCCTGCTATAATCCAACACCAAGAATGCTGCCTGACACAGATAACGTGGAAGGAAAAGAGAGAGGAAAGAGAGAGGAAAGGGCTTCCAGAATAGGGCTTTCTCCGTACTTACACCCTCAAACGAGCCCCACTAGAACTGGGGGCTTTGGAAACATTAGGAGAAAAAACTCCCACTAAGACACAGACATTCTCACAATGGGAAAGCCCAAAAGAAGTGGTAATGAGGCAGCCCGAATGTTTAAGGAAGGGAAGTCCTCTTGATAATACATAGAAGAAAACCAGGATGGAGGCTTCGTGGTGATTATAACTGTTTCTGTGAGTGCAGACCAGACGTCTCTGGGGAGCCCCAGGAGTACCCGATGGGAAGGCTACTGTGCAGAGGACGGAGGTCTTACACAAACGGGTGGAGTTAGGAATGGTTAAGTCTGTGTTGCTGCTGCTCAGGCAATGCCACCGGTATCTACAGGCGAGTTACACCACGAAATGTTTATTTGGGTAACAGTTGCAGCGACAGGAAGAAGGCCAGCTTTTCCAAACACAAGTCTCTGGTTCAGGGTGCAGATTAGGCACTATAGGTGGACAGGGATATGGTTGTGAAAGGCCTTAAATCTGGGCTGAGAGAGACAAACTTTAACCTACTAGGTAAGGAGGGACCAATAGAGTTTTTGAGACTAACGTGGCCTAAAATAATAATTTAATCTGGTGACAGCACGCAGCACTTTGTGAGAGCAGAAGGAAGAAGATAAAAGGAAATGAGATGAGTAATTTATTAATTCGGCCAGCCAATAAACACTGGGCACCTACTAGGTGGCAGACACTGTCCCAGGCACGGGGGACACAGCAGTGAACAAGACGTTAAAAAATGTTTTGATCTCATGGAGCTTATGTGCACACACTTACCTCCCCCTGCGGGAGACAGACAATAAACAAGATAGATAAGTATGATTTATAATAAGTGGATGGAGACGAGTGCGGGAAAGCCTTCACTGAAAAGACAGATTTTGACAAGTGCGGAAGGAAGGGAGGGAGTTCCCTCTGTAGGTCTCGGGAAACGTGCTCCAGGCAAAGGGCACAGCGAGTGCAAGGCCCAGAGGCGTAAGGAGTGGCCGCGGCCAGTGAAGTGCACCCGGTGGGGACAAGGCCAGATCCTGCAGGGTCTTGCGGGTTATAGGTAAAACACTGGCTTTTTATCTGGAAGAGAATAAGAAATGAACGGCCACAGTGATAATCCACATATTAGGAGATAAGAGCCTCAACCAGAGCGACAAGACTGAAACAGAAAAGAACCGCAGAGCACAGCGCGACCACCGAGAGTAAGTGTCATTCCAGTTCGCCCGGGTCTCCACTTAGGGTCATAGGGATGTCTCACCCTTTGACCTTGTGCCTTTCGGCTGAATAATCAATAGCCAGGGATGGCTTCGATCCCACACCTTGGTCAGCTCTGCTGCTTATGTGCACCACGCCCTCCACGGACGGGTCTAGACTGCTGGCTGCTCAGGCATTCCTTCTTCCTCCTCCTTCACGGCCATGATGCATTAAAAATGGTTCCAGTTTCATGAACTTGAAGAAATCTTCAAAAATCTGTAACCCTATGCCCCATTCCTGGCTCTCATTTTACCCACGGACACTTCATATCTGTGTAAATATTATCATTGATTGTCTCTGTATTTTGTTGTCCTTGTCTCTTGTTTCTTGGGTGTGTGTGTGTGTGTGTGTGTGTGTGTGTGTGTTGGCCCACTTATCTTTTATTTGTTTCTCTACACTTCTCAGCTCATGTGCCAGCCGGTCTTAAGTTACATGCCCGGGGCCAGTCACTAGTTTTAACTTTACCATATACCATCTTTCTGTCTTTGTTTCTTTCCAGCTGCTTCTGTGGCTGCTCCATTAGATTTTTACACTCTCTTCAAAGTTATTGTTTGTATTAGCAGATCAAATTTACTGTACATTGTATAGCAGGTTAAAGTGTTAATATATGTGGGGAAATGTATATAAAGATGATTACAAGCACACAGACACTAATAAGCAGAAATTCACACGGTTATGTGCTACATACACAAATCTGTGCATTCACAAATTCCAGACAGACAGATAACAGGACGAGCTGGACATATTACAGAAGTCATAACAAAACCAAGTTAACAGGAAATAGTATCTCAACGCTGTCTCAATGGCTTTCTCTAGTTCTAAGGTAGTATATATCAGGCACACAGCAGAGATCTGAGCCTTAATATGAACTAGGAAATACCAGACTTTGCCTTTTAATCTTTCTGATGCAATAGCACCATAAATGCCATCCTACTTGTATCTTGAATCCAGACATGCTCTCATTAACAGTTTACTTTGTGGAAGTAGATGGAATTTTGTTTTAAATTTCACTGATTAATATTTATAACCAATGATTTAAAGGCCTTTGCTTTAACATTGATAAGTTACACCTACTTCAGAAGCCATATCAAGCTATAAGTTAGCTATCTTTTCATCGTCAGTTCCCACATTCTAAGTTATTGGTGATATAATCAAGACAGAGTCTCCCGCCAACCTAGCCCAGGAAGACCAACACTTCAGTCCTGTTTACCCAACACTGTGTCTCCTA
Source organism: Lepilemur ruficaudatus (assembly GCA_963574885.1). NCBI lineage: Eukaryota > Metazoa > Chordata > Mammalia > Primates > Lepilemuridae > Lepilemur > Lepilemur ruficaudatus. The sequence goes on along the minus strand of CAUYRT010039309.1, from coordinate 18,903 downwards.
TTGGCAATGTTTTCATGGACCCGCACACAACTACCCACGTCATTTTTTACTGAAGGTATCATTACGGAGGCTGGTCAGACAGAGGCTGTCCCAGAGGCTGGCAGTCAGTATGGGATACACACTACGTGTACCATGAACACAGCTTACTGCCATCATGCCACGTATGTTCTATTTTCCCGCTTTACAGCTAAGGGAACAGAGACCCTATGAGACTAAGCAATTTTCCCAAGAAAGTAGCTAAGAGCAGAAACTAGGTCTTTCTGACCCAACGCCATCTCTCTCTATTACAACTTGCTATTTTCCTCTTGTTTTCTTTGTTAATGGTGGATTAGGAGACCAAGACTGATGAGGATAGATAAGAAACATGACATTTGACACGACTGCTTCATATGGTCTGTTCTCATGCAGCCCCCAGGGGGACTGACTAATGACCACCACACCATAACCACCTGTGCCCAGATGTCAAAAAGCAGTCCCTGTTCTACACGAGAATCAAATAAAATGGGCTGCAAAAGGCATAGCAAGGCTTGCAACCCCACAAAAGTCTGCTAGCTGTGAGTGTTAAATCTCCCTCTGAAGAGTCTTGAACACAAGGCAGGAATTCAAACATCCTGGATTGTAAGGATAATGATATTTAAACGGCAGGATTGACCTGGTGACAGGTGTCTGTGTGTGCATTTGACTCTCTCTCAACAATCACATCATTGAACTTATGCATTCATTCGATAAGTCGCAGGGTAACTGCTCAGCGCAGTCTCAGTGCTGGGGATATAAGAGACTACAGAATAGGCAAAGTCCCTGAGCTAAACGGAGCTTATATTCTAGTGGTGGAGACTGACAGGTAAATAAATACTTTTTAAAAATGTGATAGGAAATGATGCGTGCTATAAAAGGTTGAGAGAATGGGGAAGAAGCAGAGTCAAGGGACAGGCTGACCGTCAGTAGGGCTAGTTGTTTCATGTCATGAAATCAGTTCCCAGTTTTCCCCAATGAGAGAGAAGCAGCAGGTGATTCTAAAAGACTCTGGGTTGCCTTTTTGGGTTCAGTTTCTTGGAACCATTTTCGTGCAAGGAGAAATGATTATAGCAGCTAACATGCATTGAGTGCTTGTGATTTGCCACACTGCTGTTGTATGCATTACTGTCTCATTTAATTTACACACCAACCATAAGAAATAGGTATTATCCACATCTTATAAATGGGAAACTTAGACTTAAAGAGGTTAAAACAATGATGAATGTCACACGACTCAAAGCCTGGAAATCTTGGAACTTGGGTTCAAAGCCAGGTCATTCGATTCCAAAGCCCACACATTTCATCAACACCAATATCTCCTTAAAAGAAGACATCAAAGCAGGCTTTTCCGTTTCCTTCTGTCTTTTAAGTCATCACCTTCTGAATATGTATCTGCCTGTTCTATGTGGTAGGGAACAACGAAAAGCTCCTAAAAAATAGAGACAATGTTAACTTTGGGGGCTAGCAGTAGTTTTGGGTAACTGCTAATGTAAATAATGCTTCAGCCAAGATTAAGTGCCTCTGAGCAACACGAATATTGGTTAAAATATACCACTCTGGGAGCCTGGCACTGGGATTACTAGAAGAAGAGTATTTCTATACACCTGAGCATTGCCTGGGTGGACATGTAAACTCTATGCTGAATCAGATGCAGATTATTTTTATTATCGGGTGACACGACTGTACTTATCAAGTAACAATAGAACTGCTCCACACAACCGCAGCCTATATACAAACACACATATGCAACCTCAATCTAAAATTGTCATCACAGAAGAGATGACAATAATTCTCAGATGTTCAAACTCTAAGAATAAAACAAAACACACATACTTTGGGCTTAATGAAAGTTTAGTATAAAGGCAAGAGAATTGCACAAAGATACCAAAAAAATAAAAAAAGTTATAAAACTCTGGATGATGAGTACATCTCTGTGACTCTTCTTCCTTTTGCCTTTAGGTGGATGTGAACTGCATGCTATGACAACCCAAGGTTGTTGTTATGGGTCAGAGATGAGAATGAGTCCCAGGAAAACTGCAAAGCATTGTGTGAGCATTTATTAAATAGTTTTCCACTGAATGCTGAGATCCTACGAAATGGCAATGGGCATTCTGTGGGGAAAATAATGGGTTCCACAATCCTCCTGTCCCCTCCAACAAAATAGGAAATCCTGCATACCTTTCACCCTCCTTTGAGCTTTATAAGACCTATTTGTATATTACAGGTATTCGGTGTTTTATAAACTTATGATTACAAACCCCTTTTAATGAATAACACCCCATATTGTTTGTATGAGTTTTGTATTCTACAGAATATGATTTAGAAAAAAAGTAGACTGTGCAAATAGACGATGGTCCTATTGATCCAGAGTCACCAAAAAGTGACGGATCATAAAGATCCCTGAGCCATATCATGTCCTACGTATCCTATTACCACCTTCATTACCTGAAGTAATTACAATCTCCCTCAATATATGCACAGCACTTGGTACCAAATAATAATGATCATAACAATCACTATGGTAGTTGTAATAGCGACCATGGCGAACATTATTTACTAAGGGCCTGCCACGTGCAGGACACGGTTCTAAGTCCTGGAAATGCCCAACCATCAAGCCAGATACATAAAAGGCAACATTACTTCCACCCACGGGAGCACCCCGCTCCCTTCCCCACTCATATCTGCTGACTAGGAAGGCAGTAGCAGATAGTCTGTCAGTGAAAATCCTTTTTATTATATAAACTATTTTTGTTGATGGCTACACTTTCCCCTGAGTCATCTTGATTCATTAGATCCTCAATATCCTAATGGTGAAAAAGGCCTCCGGCAGAGAGCAGCTGGCACCCAAACAACTCAGAAAGCTGGCTGTGCCTCCTGGGCTTTATTGCCACACACCCAGTTCCCTCCGACAGCCTGCACCCAGCTCAGCCAAGCTGCCATCTGGGCTGTGGATCATCAATCTGCCATGCTGGACAACTGGCATTTGAGGCTGACAGAACAGGAGCAGCATGCAGGCAGATCTTGGTACATTCCAGCCCAGTGTTTGTGGCCTGTGGTATATGCCTGCTAGACCCAAATACACAGATGGGCACAGAGTCCCCAGCAATGCATGCTGGGCTCTGATTCTCTCATCTTCTCACCCCCAACACACAGATGCATGGGAACCAGCATTTGCACCTGCTGCTGCCTGATGCTCCAAGTGTCCTGAGATGAAACAGACAAGATGCAACCAGGATCAGGGTCATTTTCATTTTTAAATAGCAGAAAGCTGAAAATTTCCTAAAAAGAAAAAAAAAATGGGCAGAGAGCTACTGCCCTTGTACTCTTCTTACAAGTTCCTTCCAAGAACCCAAACACATGGCCAGCATCCTTGTGAGGAAGTGCTGCCCACTGCAGACGATGATGAGACTCTGTTCCACCAAATAAGAAGGCATAGCTGGTGAGACGTCCTCCAGAATGAGTTACTTTGATTCGTCACACCCAGTTGGTGCCCCCCATGACTTAGTGAGAATATGGATGTTATACACAGCAGCAAAATGACAGTTGAAGGTGTGAGAGTCTTCGTGTTGGGATTAGACAAAAACATCCCAAATATAAGGCCTTGTTAAAACCAAAGTCCAACCAAACTACTATGGAGCTCCTTCAACTTAATGACCTTGAACTATAAGCACGAATAGAAGGAGGGAGAATGCGAACATTTGTCAACTAATTTTATCCTCCCAATTCTGAGAGGTACATTTAATCTTCACTATCTTACAGAGGAAACTGAGACTCGGAAAAACAGGGCAAAGCTTCAATTTTCATCCGGATCTTTTTGTCTCCGGATCTGCGTGGCTCCCTTTCTCCAGTGCTCAAACTCCCATGTCACATGGCCTCCTGACGCAATTCATTCACTTTCTCAATAAAACTATATTTGTCAAACTGGAAGCAACATCGGAAAGCACCTCAGAATTCAGGTCAGGCGTCACAGATGGGGTTAGCCACTTTCTCCAAACATTACCCACAAGGAGAAGATGAAAGCAAAACACACGAACAGAACAATAACAAAAGCAAAGCAGTACCTATTAGCCTATCCACAAAAAGAAGGTGGCACAAGCACATTTAAAAATAGAGAAGATATATCTGGTAACAGCATCCTGAAGTCTGACAGCTCCTTTTTCCCTCTTACACAACCTACGCACTCTCGCTCACCTAACCATCTACCTACTCTCTTCCCTGTCGCTCTCAGCTTCTGACACCTACCTGTCTGCTCACTTAGTCATCAACCACATACCTATCAACCTGAAGACTCAAGACTGCTTTGGATGTACCTGTGTGTGTGCCTGTCTATGAGCCTATGTAATTGTAGAGTTATCCATGTGGCTACATAAGGCAACTTGCCTTATAGAATGGCTACCATCTTAGTTTCCTAGTGTTGCACTAACAAAGTACCACACACTAGGTAGCTTAAAACAACAGAAATGTATTTTCTCACAGTCCCGGAGGCCAGAAGTTGGAACTCAAGGTGTCAACAGAGTCAACAGAGCTCTCCCCATAGCCCTCTCCTAGCTTCTGATGATAGGCAGCAATCCTTGGCACTCCTGGGCTTGTAGCTCCAATCCCTGCTCCGTTGTCACATGGCCTTCTTCTCTGCATGTGCATCTGTGTGTCCTCTCCTCTTCTTACTAGGATACTGGTCACATTGGATTAGAGCCCGCACTACCTTATAACCCCATCCTGATTAATTACATCTGCAGCAACCCTATTTCCAAATCAGGCTAGACTCTGAGGCGCTAGGCATCAAGACTTTGGCATATCTTTTTGGAGTACACAAGTCAACCGATAACAGCCACTATAGGCCAGGTGTGAGGACCAGGCCACCTCATTTAGTCCTGATACTCTTTCTCACGTTGATCTGTGCCTCTCTTCCCTGAAAGTGCACAGAATCATCTGTAGAGCTGTTTGTTTTTAACATATTCATTCCCAGTCGCACTCACTAGAGATTCTAATGTGGGAGATCCAGGATGGGAACCACCACTTTATTCAAAAGTCAATTGTCATCAGTAACTATAATACTCATCCAGAAATAAGGATCGCTGAGGTCTTAATAACAATATTTTAAATCAGGCAAAAAGGTGAAGTGACATGCTCTAAGTTCACTCAGCACAGAAATGGAACAGCAGGCCTCCCTACTGCCCACACTGCCCATCTCTGCCTACCCAGGCCCCTGTGATCATGGTGAATATCTACATCTACACACAGATGTAGGATAGTTTCAAGAGTAAAAGTATGTGTGCACAACGGACTCTATGCATCATCAGTGGAGGAGTGAGTGCCTTCAGATACAAACGTTTGGCCGAGCATCTTTGTAGACTCTCCCATGGAGCATGAGAACAGTTTCTACTGGAGTACACCCACTGAATGGTGAGATCATCACTCTCTGTTAGCTGTCACTCAACACTGCCTGAAGTTTCCTGGAGCTGGGAGCTCAGCCCAGTCCACACACTGTCAGAATAAATGAATAAAGGAATGTACATCAAAATAAATATCCCTCGACGAGAGTGGTTCTAGCTGGAATTTTACCTCAGGTTTTTCCCTCCATAATCCAGCTGGGAAACAGTAATATTTCTACTCCAGTTTCATTACTTTTGCATCCTTTCCTTCTCTCTAGACCAGAAAAAGAAATAGTTCACTTATCTGGGAACCGCCACTGACTTGGGAACAAATTTAATCCCATTAAATATCTGCAAACAGGTACTCTCCAGCATTAAATGTTGCCACCAGAGAAACAGAAAAGGATGATTTTAAACGTCAAGTGGTTCACCCTAAAGCTTTGGAGCAACTCTCCTACACCAGTTCTAGGATCCTTAGAAGTCGCTGTCTTGCTTTCAATACCCTCTAATATCAGCCCCCAAATGTCAATTCACTAGAGCAGGACAGCCTGGCTTTGTGGGCAGATTTGGTTTTAAATAAATGCTCCAACATCCCCAAAAGTTAGGGTGATCATCTTAATTTCCCTAATGCAGCTCTGGTTTACCCTGAATGTTACAGCATCATTATTAACAGCAGCCACTTTCAGTCTCAAAATCGTCTTGGTTTACACAATATATTATATGTTCATACTTTCTAAGCCCACCAACATTTATACTGTGAGCTCCAAGTATTGGTTTAGAAAATGTGGACACACATAGCCTGCCCCATCCATCGGTCCTTATTTCCATTCTTCCTTGACACATGCCCTCTGGGGAGCTCATGCATGTCTCACGATTGCCACCCCCCTCACGCACAGCTCGCGCCTGCCTCTGAGGTTGCTCATGTTCTTCTCCCTGCCTGAAAGGTTTTCCTTCCCCAACCCCACTTATGCAAATCTTACCCACCTTTCAAAACTGAGCTCAAACCCCATTTCCATGAAGCTGCCTCTGTCTGTGTCAACCCACACTGACTTCTTCCTCCTCTTAACTTCTACTGGTGACATTTGCTTTGCAAAAATTGGGAAAGAATGAAAGGCATGTTTTGGGTGATGGAGTCACTCCTCCCCCAAGCATTCTGCCTGTACTTTGTTTAGGAGTCTTCAGGTGGTACCTGGCTATGGTGATTTAGTCCCAACCCCAACAGGCAGGCTTCCCTTCAAAAGTGGTTCATTAAAAGAAATGAGAATATAATCTACTTAGGCATGCTTTTTTCCTACAAAACTGTTGTTCAATTCTAAGAAAGCTGCAAATAGAACATTAAAACACTTAAACTGGAAGCTCCTCTGGAAATTTCTGCATCTGACCTCTTAGACAAAGCAGGTGTGCATCTCCGTCTACAGTATCCTTGACAGGTGGTCGCTCAAGTCATCCAAAAACACACATCCTTTGAGTCCATTTCTTCAGGCACCTTGTCCCCTTACTGGACAGCTCTACAGGGTATCCCAAAAGTCTCCATAAAAAGGAAAAATTTTGTAAAATTGTGTAATGAACATTTTTGTAAACAAAGGTACATTTAGCTACAATTTTCCATTTTCCCTAGGTATGGCGACTTTTGGGACACCTTGTAGCTTTTAAGGTTCTTTCTTATCATACTGTAAGAGGTTGGTAAACCATCTGCACCAGAATTATTTGAGGTGCTTGTTAAAATCACAGATTCCCAAGTCCAACTCCAGGCAGATTGAATCAGCATTTGGACCAAAGAGGGAAAAAGTAATTTCCATCACTGACAAGTTTCCCAGGTGATGTTTATGTATCAGTGGATTATATATCTATAACTTAACTCTCTAGATACAGAGTCAGTGGGTTCTATATAACTTAATTGTACCTTCCTAACAACAGATAAGAAGTCACTTCTCTTTTCTTCACGGCACCTCTTCAACTACTGGACGACATTTCTCTACCTTCCCTCTTTAGTACTCAGTTGTAATCCACTTTATTTAACTTTTCTTTATGACAAGGTTCTATCTCCTGAGCCAACTTGGGCGCTGTCCTCTGGCTCCTTTGCTGCTTGCCAATGTCTCTCCCAGAATGTAATGCCCAAAGATGACACATCCCTCACAATGTGGGAGAGAAAACGAGGAGTGTTTTTGATGCTTTTGTTACGTACTGCCAATTTTGTGAAGCGTATCAATTCACACGCCTGCCAGATGTTAATGAGAGCCACTTCAGCCCAAACCAACCAACAGTATTATCATTTTATAAATCTTTGCTAATTTAATAGGCACATGATGTTGACTCCTCAGAGCTGCTTTAATTTGGCTGTCTTTGTTTATATTTTTCCGTATATATTGGCAAATTTTTGTGAATTTTCTGTTCTTGTTCTTTCCGGGGGTTTTCCCTTTAATTAATTAAGTCAGTTGCTGTGCCAAGTAAGCCCTTTCTGTGCATTGTCACATCAAATCCTCAAAATAGCATTTCCCCCACTTTATGGACTAAGCTTTAAGGAACTTATAGCAGTTAGTTTTTCAGCTTCCTTACGGATTTTTTCCTTCATTTGATCAGCATTCTTTTGGAAGTGAGTTCTTCATCTTCCACACCCTCTGTAACATGCGTTAACAGGGCCAAGCACCTGGGATGAAATTATGAGGAAAGTTCAGAAGGACACTGGGAATTTATTCAATTCTGTTTCCTCCTACTTCTACCTAAAATTTCCTTTATTCGCTTGTTTTTCATGGCCTAGAGGTAATAGTGACCATGTAATAATCCCTTAGAGGATAGCAATGCTATTTACTGATACAAGGTTTAAGGAGGATGTATCTGTTCATATATTTTGAAAGAGAGGTAACATGTAGCTGTGCCAAAAAAAAGTTACAGGAAAGAATCAAAAAGAGCAATTTGGAGATAAGGCATAACTGCGTAACAAATCATAGTCTACCAGTCGGCAGCAGAACCAGTAGAAATTGTTAAAAAAATATGTACACAAGATTAGCTTTCATTTTTTTTCATTTTATATTATCTGATATCCCAAAACCAGTGTTTATGCAATTAACTAAGACCCTAATGCTAATTCATTATTTATAGCATTTTAGTACAAACAGCTGAGCTTCTCATGGATTTGGTTAATTTAATCAAATTCTATGCAATCATACTTGAATTAAAAATACATATGCATTAAGCTGAAATTCTGATATTTAAATCAATTGAATTTACAACAATCTTAGAAGAAATGCAAATCGTTAATTAATTACAAGACTGAATTACAGGCAAAATTAAGAATAATTTAATCCTACTCTTTTTGTACCTAGAAGGTAGCCAGGGCCCAAAGGTCATGACTTCTCAATGTCACACAATAAATGGTAACACTGAGATTCAACTCCAAGTTTCCTGACATCAAATCCAGAGCCTGCTCATCTGGGCCTTTCCCCAACATTTATTCTCAACCTCACTCAAATAAACCACGGTTTCCCCAAAACTCTCAAAGTTTTTCCAAACAAAACCTATAAACTAGTGGTCAAAACAGCTAAAGTGATGTAAAAGTTCTTCGTTCCAAGACTTGGAGATTTCGGGCAGCCTGATAAAAGTCCACGGAGGACACATGTGCTCTTCTATAAGCTTTGATGGAAATGCAATTTCTTCCTTATTAGTTATTAACAGAAACATACTCATTTGCAATGTCAAGGCCCTATATTTTGCTCCAAACATTTCTTTCACATAAGAAACAAACATAACAAAAAAGAAAAAAAAGTAATATGTAAATTTGACAGCTATTTCCCCAAATAAGAAGTAATACATCTTTTCTTGTTTCTTTTACTATTCTATTTCCCATTACTCTCTTTGTGGACCAATAATTTTAAACTACACAAAACGTTACGCTCACTTTCTCAACTCTAAAGTTCTAGTTCCTCCACAATGCATCGCCTGGCAGCCATGCTTTGTCCACAGAAGACAAAGACAATTTCAACCTTTAAACAGATTGTTCTCAATAGGGACAAAAAGCAGAGAATACTCCAACAATTGACCTGTTGATTGTTTATATCATTTCTAGAACTGTGCCCTCCAGCATTTAGTCTGGATTATTTGCTAGCACACACCCACCCCCAGCGCAGGTGTTCCCACCCTGTTTCCATCTTCATCCCCCAGCAACGCCACTGCGGCCACTCCCCTACAAACAGATCAGCCCCTCCCCAGAGGCCCTTCCTCCATACACAGCTCTGCCCCAGCGGGGCATCCCCTCCATAAGCAGACACGCCCTCATGCACACTTACCCTGTCCCCCACACACAAATGAAAGCCTACCTGGGCATCATTATAAAGTAGCACATTACACCAAGGTCTGGCCTGCGTAATCAAATGCTAAAACCATTAACATGGACAACCTGAAAGCCATATTAATATGAGAAACTCTCTCTGTAAACCGTAAACATCCCGGAAGTTTTCCACCTCACGAGGACAGGCTCCTTCAAACCTCCCCTTGAAAATTCAGGCACAGTGAGCCCCTCTACCTTCAGACTCAGAGGCCTTCCCCCAGAAAGATGGAGCCCGGAGCCTGGCGGGCACACTCACTGCAAATCTGACTTGGCAGTTCTCCTCTCCCAGGTAGCAGAGGTCTCCTGAGACGTTGGTCTCCAGCCACAAGTGTTCTCCATTCACAGCATTCTCCTGCAAGGAAAAGACCCACCTGACTTCAGTTTTCTTTTTAGAGATAAAGAGAGGAAATCTCACATTTAGATTTAGGATATAAGAAAGTTAGGGAATGCAAGGAGTTTAAACAGTTCTCATTTTACCTCTCAAAGTACTACCAGAGCTGATTCTACCAAAATTCTAGAAATGGGAAAAACGTGTTCGGAAAAACTTTGAGCTATTAACTAAAAGAGACATTAGGTCTGTAGCTGCTTTATCCATGAATGTGGTCATTTTTGAAGCATATATGCAACAAATAATAAAAAACATCTCTAAATATTTTGATGTAAAGCTTCATTCATCCAGGCCCAACACTGTAAATTCCATGACAATTGAGACCAAATGCTATTAAAATTTGCCTTTATTTAGTGAATTAGCTAAGAAGCAGGATGGTAGCATTAAAGCACTTTGAGTAAAGACTGTTCGAAGACACATTTGTATCTGTATTGGGTAAATTATACCTCTATGGGCAGAGGTTTCTTAAAACTTAGTTCAAGTCTCTGTGGACTCAAAGCATGATAAATTTCTTCTAATTTATACATCTTACTAATTCAGTAAGGCCTTCACCCAATTAATTCTCAATTTTTCAAACTAAATAATTTTACTGCTTCTAAAAATACATACTTCTGAGGGTGAGCAGAGCTGCTAGGATATATGAGATGATGAGCAACAATCCTACTATTCAGAAATGGGCGGTGTTTTGCTCCAAGAAGGAAAGAAAACACTTGCTTTTTAATATTAATAGTATGATGAATAGGATTCCATATTCCTTCTTATTACACTACCTTGTAAATGATGAATTTCTATAATAATTGTGTAGTTTGTTCATTTGCTTTAAAAGGACTCTGAGCTGTTAAGGAAAGCATTGTATTGGATTAACATAAAGGAACAAGACTGAGTCTACAGGTCTTACAGGAAAATTGCTTGTTTTTATCTTATTCATCCAAAACACATGGGCACGTAATTATTTTTCTGTGGGGCATGTTACGGACTCAACTGTGTCTCCTCAAAATTCATATGTTGCAGTCCTAACCCTCGGTGTGATGGTATTTGGAGATGAGGCCTTTGGGAAGTAATTAGGCATAGAGTCCTCATAATGGGATTAGTGTCCCCATAAGAAGAAACATAGGAGATATCCCTCCCTCCCTCTCCCCTGCCCCTCCCCTACAGGCATGCACTGAGGAAAAGCCATGTGAGCACACAGGAAGAAAGTGTCTATTTGCAATTGAGGAAGAGGACCCTAACCAGGAATGGAATCTGCTGGCACCTTAACCCAACTTCCCAACCTCCAGAACTGTGAGAAGTCAAGTCTGCTGTTTAAGCCACCCAGCCTATGGTATTTTGTTATAGCAGCCTGAGCAGACTAATATAGGGGATGACTTCAATAAGAAGTTTTACAGAATAACCAAGAAATTTAGAAATCCATTTTATACATGAGCCACCTTTATTATAACCTACTCCAGAAGTCTCCACACAACAACAGCCCTCTGAACCCCAAAGCTCAGTAGACAAAAGCAAAAATATATACCAAATTATTTTGCTGAAAAAAATACCAAGTGTCATCCATCTTTTAAAATAAATGTGCGTCTTCACATTCAAATAGGACACATTTTACCTTCAGGGCCTATAGACTCAAATACTTTTCAGGCAAGAATAACCAAAGCTGTATTGTAACATGGGATCTAGGTGCTTCAAGATCCAAGAAACGTAGGGCCAAGTCCTGGAACGGCAGAAGTGAGGCACGAAGGGACAGGAGAGAGTTACTAGCTATGTAGGTGTCAAGGGCTCAGGGGTGATGCCCACTGAGATCCTGAGGTGGGGACATGCCACACACATCTCCAACAGCCTCAGAACCACTCCTAGAAAGAAAAGCAACACTCATGACGATCACTGTCCTCTACATCAAAGGGTGGCCACCTTTTCACCAAAACTTACTTTTCTCTACTGGTCATTTTTCTGTGTAGCAAGTCCATTCATGGAGGTCAATGGGAAAATGTCCCACAGTCAATCTTGAGGGAAAAAAATGGAGGAAAGACAACATCTGTGGGTTCTGACCCTAAAAGTTTTCAAATAGTGGATGGATGATAATCATATTAAAAATAAAATAGAAAGGCAATTCTTTGCAACATATCCTGAAGAAATCAATCCACACAATCTAAAATATTCTCCTACTGGGAAATTTTCATCCAACTTTAACTTATAACCATTTATACAAAATAATCACTTTCATTTTATTATTATTTAATTCATTCAACAAACATTTATCCCATATCACTGGTGCCAGGCACTGGGATATTTTGGTAATCCACAGAATAAAATCTATCAGGGAAGATGGACACTAAACACACGATAACAGCAGCAAATACCAGAGAAACCTAACCACTGCACAAATCCCTCCGACTACTTTAGAAAGTGAAGTACAGAATGTTGCAGTGCGTAAAAACTGCAAAAACCACTGAAAAACCATTGAGCCCTCAGCTCAAGAAAGTAATCTCTAAGCACACAGAACGTTCCACCTGATAGGAGCGTTTTTGTTTACCTGGGGGCCTTGGTATCAGCTTGACCTCCAGAGGGGCTAAAGGATAAGGGCAACCACATGGGCAGCCAACCATGTCTACGTGATCAACCCCCAGTTAAAACTCTGGATGCCAGTGTTCAGATGAGCTCCCCTGCTTGGCAGTACATCACATGTATTTTAGCACATGGTTGCTGGGAGAAGTCAGTTTGCTATCCATGACTCCACAGGGACAGGTCTGTAATAGATCATATATGTGAGTAGAACAGCTTTCGATGAGCTCTACAAGCACTTCTAGTGAATTATGGAACTTAAGTGTAGTCCTGGGGGGTTCCAAACTTGTAACTGCTGTCAGAAGTGAGGCTGGTCTCAGGGACTCTCGAATTCTGTAGAAAGGTGTTTAGCCTGGGTAGCATTAGCACAAGAATGGAGTAGACAAATGAACTATTTTGCTTTTCTTCTTACATTTGTCATGAAGCCTTCTCTAGCTCTATGTTAATAAACATGAATTATGCAATGTTGTGTACATAAGAAGTTAATAATTTTTATTACAGTTTTTATTATTCTTGTTACTGTTACTCTCTAGTTTTTCCTTCTTGCCCCTAAATGTTGGCATTATGCAAGCTTCCCTCCTTGGTCTTTGTGGCCAAGACAGCTAGCCATTCACCAAAATAATTTTTCTCTTCTTCCTGGACACACAGCTAGGTCTTACTTCCCAGCCTCCCTTGCAATAAGCATGTGGCCATGTGACCAGGTTCTGACCAATGGAACACAAGTAGAAGTTCCAGGCTTGGTCCATTAAATCCCCTCACATGCATCTTCCTTCATGCTCTTTCACCTTAGTGGATGATTGGGACGTCAGCCTTTGGGATGATTTTGGAAGCTCCTGGTGAGATGTCAGAGCAACCATCAGTTTGGGTCACTGAATAACTATGTGGAAAAGAGCCTGACTCCCCACCCAACCCCCTGGAATTATTCTGGTCTATTACATGGGTGAGAAACAACTTCCACATTTGAGTCTTTCATTTATTGCTTCCTTGTTTACCCCAACAAGCGCAGGCCTCTTCCCTTTGCTCTTATTTTTGGGTGGGTTTCCTTTAATTATCTTCATCAACCCCTAAGTTACTCACTATCCTCTGGACATGTCTAATCTCTGAATCCTAATTTCTTCTGCTCTAAGGTGTAATTCTAACCTGCTCTCTGACTTATTTTACATTGGTATAAACATAATTCCCCTAAAATACAGCCATGATTTTGCCTCTCCCTTGCTCAGAATGCTTAAATAATTTCTTCTTATTTATAAAATAAAATCCAAATTCAAGCTGGCTTACTAGACCTTCCATTAACAATGCCGATTGGTCTACCCTCTACCTCCCTTATTTACCTTCTTGTCATTCTTCTTTTATTATACCCCCCATTTCCCTTTTGGTGCCATGTTCTTGTTCATTCCACAGTTCCCACCTGAGAACATCTTTCTCTTTCCTTCTCTACACAAGCATCTTGAAATACAATCTCAAATAGTACACAACTCAAAGAGTACCCATCTGTGCCCAACAGAAAAAATAACTCTCCCATTTCTAAATGAAGAATTTCTTCTATACTTATGAGTGCTGAGACAAATCTCTATAGGTATACATACATTTTACACAGATAGATTTACATCTATCCATTTGCCTAAGAGTAGAGATTCACCTAGACAGACATAAATACAGATTTATAGATATAGATAGGATTACTTGTTCAAGTGCTACTGAAATCCCAGTAGTGGCTATAGGCAAACAGATAAAGGTGACAGGAGTGTTAGAAACTGAATAATACTTACAGATAAAGGGTTCACTCACTCCAAAAGCAAATAATCTACACAAAATGAAGACACTTGCTTGTAAAAATGTTTTGAAACAGTAAGAATTATAAATATGTATCCTATGCAAATGTTCTTATAAAATCAAAAAGGAAAAAAACCAAAAGACAAAACATGGATTGCCTGCCCCTGAAAATCTTCAAGACAATGACAGGTAACAAATCATCTTGGATGGTTTAAATCTGTGCTGTACAATAGGTGTATGACCATTGAGGATGTGGAAGGTGGTTAGTACAAATTGAGATGTGCTGTCAGGGTAAAATTCGTGGAAGATTTTGAAGACTTAGCATGAAAAAGAAATTTAAAACATATCACTAATAATTTTATATTGATTACATGTAGAAATGATATTTTGAATATATTTTCTTAAACAAAACAGAACATTAAAAGTAATTTTACCTATTTCTTTTCAGTTTTTAAAATGTGGCTACTAGAAAATTTATAGTTACTTTGACAGCTCACATCTATATCTATTGGACAGTGTTAGTTTAGATAATCGCTTGCCTAGAGGCAGAAGATTAGACTTAGACACTTCTCACAGACCTGTGAAGTTATAGGATTCTAAGATTTTGCCCAGCAGCCAGTGTGATTTAGTTTAAAATTCTCCCAATTTGGGAAAATAAAGGAACATTGAGCATCTGTGAAATTGAGGTAGATCTGTCCCACAATTTACACCGTGGGCTAGGGCCAGGACCTTCACTGATTTATAGTGGGCAGTTCCTTATGCTCTCTGCTCAGCAGTCTGCTATCTTGATTAACCTGACTTTGGTTCTTTGAAGCAGGGATGGGAGTGGGGAACGATGTAGGGTGGGAGAGGCTGGGGTGATGACAATGAAACCCAATGAAGAGCGAGGGCGTGAAGCCTGGAAAGGAGGCGGAGGTCTCCTAAGACTCACCTAGGAAAGAGGACGGAAATGAGAACACGCGCACACACACACACACACACACACACACACACATCCCTGCCTCCTTCTGGCTTTTCATTCAAGGTTTCTAAAGATAAGATGACCTAGTTTCATAACCCAGTTTAAACCAATGCCGCATGAAGACTCTGGTTCCCTAATCTTGTCCCTAAACCAAACTGTGAGGCAGTGTACCAACTGTGTTATGTCTCTATCTGCCTAGAGAATGTGCTGCTCTTCTTAGAGTCTCAACTAAAGGAAAAGAAAGGTGGTCCGGATGGAGGATCTGGCTTTGTTCATGTGGAGGCTGTTTGCCATAGCTCTCAGCAACGGAGGAAGTTTTCCAAGGAGGGAGGAAAAGCACATTAAAACAAGGATGCTGACTTTAAAACCAACATGCCCTTTAAGAAAGATCTTGATGACTTTTCCACCACTGTTCTGGGGATTGTTTTAGGCAGTGTAACGGCAAAAACAAATTATAAAATCGAGGACAGAAGGGAGATGCACCCCCTGTGCTGTCTGCTATAATACTACAAGCAGGGAAGTACTCTGTAAGTCCAAATGAAGTCTCCATTGCAAGGGAGGCATGTGACATTTAAGAGGAGACACACATTATCTGTGGAAACAGACACATTTCTAGATGGGCTAACTCACCCTAAACTGGAAACTTGGAATCCAGCCCAGAAGATGAGAGCATTTGTTTTTCTTTTTGAGAATTGCTTCCTTCCTTTCTAGTGATTTAGCTTGTTTCTCAGCAAACTAGTTTGGCTGACATGCATGGGATGGTGTCAGAGAGGGCAGCCCCTGCAGGTTGTCATCATGGAGGTGAAGGGAGGATGCCACTGGGAAGAGTAGGAGGATCAAATGGCTACACGTGCTTTAAGATCTAACACAGTGCATTGCATTAGGAAGGAGATTTTAAAAGGGCTACTTGGGATTCAAATTGCTATTAATTCCTGGAAAATCAGTTAATGCATGCATGGTGATTTCCTGAAAGCCACAGGACACATCTGTAGTCAGCACCACGACAGCACCGTTTAATGAAAGGCATGGCAGTTGCATCTCATACCACCTTGAAATATAGTAACATTTCTATACTAAACAGTAATACCTCAAGATTGTTCTGGTAGCAGTTTTTAATGGATTGAAGTCTACAATTTAGTCACTGTCTTAAAATTACTTCTACTTTTGAAATAAACTTTACCGACTGGCTAAAATAATGCAAGTTGACAGTTCGTCTGAATTTGCATGTAAAAGTGGGCCACCAGGGAACCCTTATTGATTAATTAAGTGTTTGAATTATTTTAAAGACTCCTGGTTAAGAACTTTAAAAGTTATATTGGGTGAATCTTCTTTATAAAATTTCCTAAGAGACTGTCTGAACTTGATCTCCAGACAGTCGGATCCACCACCTTTGATAGCCTCAGGCTTAAGCTTCTTAAATAACTACCAGGAAGGGTACACAAAGTAGAAAATGGTATTTGTATGTATAAATAAATGTACACCTAGGAGAATGTGCTTTTTAAAATAAAATAGCATAAATCCATTTATTTTTCAAGCAGGCTTTGGAGTCATGTCTACCAAGCCCGTCAGGAACTGGAGATTATCCGAGAGCCTGTCAACTCCCAGTGAAATGTCCCCTTCTTGCAGATTGAGCAGAAAATCTGGAATCAATTCATCCCCTGACATCAGCAACCAGGCAGCTACTAAGTCTATGATGCTGTGCTCTCCATTGCAAAGAGAAAACAAGCAGAAAACACTGCTCCTCCTTTCAAGTAGCCTGAAATCTAACTGCGGGCTGCAAATAAGAAAGTCAAACAAAAAACACTAATTTGGTTCTAAGATTTGTAAGACAATGCACTATGAGTATAGGTATTGGGAGGAATCAAAGCAAAAAGTACATGAAATAAACAGAATTGGTTCTATTGAAAAGATGAGCATGACTTGATAGAGAGCAAGAGAGGAAATCTCTATAGGAAATAGCAACTTCCACATTGGGTTGAGCCCGGTGTCCACTGTTGTCAGTAGAAGACTCAGGCCTCATACCGAGGACTGATGTGGATACTCTCCATGTGCCAACATGACAGGTTCTATCCCTGGCATGCAGAGAGAGACAAGCATGTGCACCGGCAGCAAGAGTAAATGTTGGCAAAGAGTCTTCAAGGAAATGAGCCTATGTAGGGCAGAGAATCCTACAACTCATAATAAGCCATTTGAGAAAACACAGAAAAGGAGAATGTTTGGGACTTTGAGGAACAATCTAAAACTAAGAGGCAGTATATATCGCCAAGCAGGGAAATGAGAACATGAAAATGGAATACTTAAAAGAATTATTAAGTTCATGATCATAAACTAACTGCTACATAAAAACAGACACAGAGACCACTGGAACAGAATAGGCAACCCAGAAATAAACCCACACATTTACAGTGACCTTATTTTTGACAAAGGTGCCAAGAACATACACTGGGGAAAGGACAGTCTCTTCAATAAATGATGCTGGAAAACTGCATATCCACATGCAGAAGAATGAAACTAGATCCTTATCTTGCCATACACAAAAATCAAATCAAAATGGATTAAAGACATAAATCTAAGACCTGAAAGTATGAAACTACTAAAAAGAAGACACTGGGGAAGCACTCCAGGACATTGGTCTGGGCAATGACTTCTTGAGTAATAGCCTAAAAGCACAGGCAACCAAAGCAAAATTGGACAAATGAGATCACATCAAGCTAAAAAGCTTCTGTACAGCAAAAGAAACAATCAACAAAGTGAAGAGACAATCCACAGAATGGGAGAAAATATTTGCAAACCATCCGTATGACAAGGGATTAACAACTAGAATATATAAGGAACTCTAGCAACTCCACAGAAACAATTCCAATAATCCAAATAAAGAATGGGCAAAAGATCTAAATAGACATTTCTTATAAGAAGACATACAAATGCTCATATGAAAAAATGCTCAACATCATTAGTCATCAGAGAAATGCAAATCAAAACTACAATGAGATATCATCTCACCCTAGTTAAAATGGCTTTTATCATAAAGATAGACAATAATGAATTCTGGGGAGGGTGTGGAGAAAGGAGAACCCTCTTACGCTGTTGGTGGGAATGTAAATTAGTGCAACCACCAAGGAGAACAGTATGGAAGTTCTTATAAAAACTAAAAATAGAGCTACCATACAACCCAGCAATCCCATTGTGAGGGATATATCCAAAAGAAAGGAAATTAGCATATTGAAAAGATATCTGCACTCCCATATTTATTGCCGCACTATTCGCAACAGCCAAGATTTGGAATCAACCTAGGTATCCATCAATGGATGAATGGATAAAGAAAATGTGGCGCATATACACAATGGAATATTATACAGCCACAAAAAGAATGAAATCCTGCTATTTGAAACAACATGGATGGAACTGGAGAACATTATCTTAAGTGAAATAAGCCAAGCACAGAAAGACAAATCTCACATGTTCTCACTCATATGTGGAAGCTAAATATTAAAACAATTGATCTCATGGAGATCAT
>CAUYRT010039306.1:0-16623 GCA_963574885.1 Lepilemur ruficaudatus | reverse complement strand
TAGCTGATCAACACCTAAGTGGACACACAGGAACAACATTTATTGGGTGTTGGGCAGACGGGAGGGGGGAGGAAGGGATGGGTATATACATACATAATGAGTGCAATGTGCACCATCTGGGGGATGGTCAGGCTTAAGGCTTTGACTGGAGGGAGGAGGGGGGCAAGGGCAATGTACGTAAGAATAATTTTTTAGATTTAAAAATAAAAAATAAAAGAAAAAAAAAGAAATAGAAATTATAAAAAGGAACCAAATAAAAATTCCAAAATTGAAAAATATAATAACTGGGATGAAAATTTATTAGAGAGATTCAACAGTAGATTTGAGCCACAGAAAAAAGAATCATTGAACTTTCAAATAGTTCAACTGAGATTATCCAGTTAGAAAGAAAAAAAATATCAAAGAAAAATACTATATCCACATGCAAAAGAAGGAATCAGATCCTTTCCACTTACATATGCAAAAATTAACTCAAAATGGTCAAATATCCACATCTAAGAGCTAAAACCATAAAATTCTTAGGTGAAAAAAATAGAAGTAAGTCTTCACAAACATGGATTAGGCAATGGTTTCTTAGACATGACATCAAAAGCACAAGGAAAAAATATATAGATAAATCGAACTCCATCAAAACTGAAAACTCATGAGTGGATTGTTAAAATCTGGTATTTGTTCACAATGGAATATTACTCAATTTTAATTTTAACTTTTATGTTTAGGCCTATGATCTAACTTAATTGCATGTCTAGTGTGAGGTAGGGGTTTAGATTTATTTATTTATTTTCCTAAAGGGATATTTAGTTATTCAAGCACTATTTGTTGAAAAGAATTTCCTCTTCCACTGGATATTTCTGGGACCTTCGTTGAAAAGCAAGTGACTGTGGATATATTTCTGGGTGCTCTAGTCTATTTCATTTATCTATTTGCCAATTCTTCTGTCTGACTACATGTCATGAATATTTTAATTAATGATACCCAACATTTGCACTCTAGACCTTTTGGACTGGACAATTCTTTGTTCTTGGGACTGTCACTGTCCTATGCTTTCTTGTGTGTTTAACAGTATCTGTACTTTCAACTCTAAATATTGATAGCACCCTCTCCAAGTTGTGGCATTTCTTATAGCTTGGATCCAGTGACAATGGATTTTCTTATTCTCCTTTATCTAAAAATATATTTCACACTCACTCTTGAAGATATAGAATTCTGGATTATTTTTCTCTCAATTCTAAGATGTCTTTCCACTGTCTTCTAAACTCCATAGTTTCTGATAAGTATATTATGGTCCTTCAGATCAATATACCTCTGCATGCATTGCTTTTTTTCATTGCCTTTATTCTTTTTCTTTATGGTTTCAGCATAACTGGTGTTCCTAGGAATATGTGTGTTTGTGCGTGCATGTGTGCTTCTTCATGTAGAATTATAATATTATTTCTTTTGAAATGATACAAAATATGTTTTCTAACCACATACAATGAAATTAGAAATACAAAAGAAGGAAATCTGGGAAATACTCAAATATATGGAATTCTTTTAAAATTTCAGAATATTATGGGGGTGTGTGTTGTGTTTTAAACCTGCTTGGAGTTATATAAGCTTCTTATGTCTGTAAATTTATGATGTCATGTTTTGGTCAGTCCACAAAAGTAGGGTGGAGATTTTTCCCATTTGAAATAAAATTGCTGCAAATGTCAGGGATAATAATGCCATACACATATACAAAGGGAGTATGAAAATATTTGTTACTCACAAATATTTGAGTAACAAAATATTATAAATATTTGAGTTATAATGACAGTTTCTGGAGAGAGTAGAGTAGGCTTCCCAAGTAGATCCAAAATGGTGTGAGAGCAGGGAAAGGGGATTAACTTGGAGCTTTCATGGTGGTCAGGAATCAGGGCTGGGATGAGTGTTCCTGCACACAAGCCAGGGCTGCATGGTTTGAACTTCCTGCTAGTGCAAAAGGAGGACACACTCGGGCTTGCTTATTTGCTTACCAGTTGTGGGCATAAAGAGAAGTAAGCAGTGTGGGGCTTAAAAGCAGCCAGCAATGAAACATCGAAAATTGTTTTAGACTGTTTATTACATGTTGCAAAAATTAGAAACATTGAGAAATTAAATTTTTAAATATTTTCTTTTCTATTCCAGTCTCTTTCTTTCTTTCTCTTTCTTTTAAATTGTTCCTGTCCACCTATAATTAATGATTCCTATTGCTCTATCTTCAAGTTCACTAACTTTTCTCTTTGTCATCTCTATTTTGATGTTAAATTCATGTATGAACTCTTCCCTTTCCTTTCCGCAAGTGGAAGAAGATGCTCTCTGCCCTGCACTGTCTGGAGTTGGGGGAGGATTGACACAGGAACTGGCTTGGCCACCAACGCTGGTGTCTCAGTGGGTCATGTGCACCCAAAATCAGCTGGCCTTGAGCCAGTGCAGCCACAGGAATTGCCCAAGGACTGAAGCCTTTGTGGCCTGACTGCCTCACCAATTTATCAGGAGCCCCAGGCCACTTTTGTCAACCAGCAGGAGAACTAGGGGGAACTCAGTTTCTGGACGGAGGATTCCCTCTGGCAGGGCAGGTCTAAATGCTCCTTCTTTATAGTTTGAATTTTTCAGTTTTAGAATTTCCACGTGAATCTTTTTTGTAGTTTCTATTACTCTGATTAGATTTCCTAACTTTTAAATTATGTGATCATATTTCCATTATTTATAAAGTAGAGTTATAACAGTTGATTTAGGACCTTCATTTACTAATTTCAACAACTAGATCATGTTGGAATTGGTTTCAGTTGATTGTTTTTCTCTTGAGTCTAGGTTACAATGTGTGGTGTTTCTTTGTACGTTCCCTTGTTTTTTATTGCATCCTGTGCAGTGTGATGATGCTTATGTGTATACTCTGGGTTCTGTATATTTCTCTGAAGAGTGTTAACTTGGTTGGACTCAAAGTGATAGCTCTGTGGTTTTTTTTTTGGCAGCTGCAATACAAGATCGTATTTAAAAAATCTCTAACTGTATGGCTTTAAATCTGCTCTATATGTGTGTGGTTCAGGTGGCAGCTAGAGATTTAGCCAGTGTTTAAACTGCTGCTTTCTAGCTTTTTCTTTGTAAAACTGCTCCCTTGTCTGGCTTTCTTTTGCAGCTTTCTCCAATCAGATTTTAGTAGCTGTGGGTGTTTCAGACTCTGTCCTGGGCTTTCAGGTCATGTAAACTGTTTTTTTCCTGTTAGAATTTTAGCTGCCCCACGAAACTTTGACCTTCTCTCTCATTGTATTGTTCCATTCTCCCAGGTTTTAAGTCCCCTCCAGGTGTAGTATGCTTTTCTTCCCTCTCCAGTGCCTTCATGTACTTTTATTTTGTATTTTTTTGTTGAGTATATGTTTTGCAAGTATTTTCTTATACTTGAGTCTTATCTTTTCACTGTTGTAACTCTGTCTTACAGGTTACTGCTTTTTGCAATCTCAACAAAAAAATCATTGCTTACTCTAAGTCATGAAGATATTTATTTTTTCCAATTTATAATATTAATAACAGCTTCTTTTGGGGTTTAGTTGACATATGATAAACTACACTGATTTAAAGTGCACAGTTTGATACATTTTGACATAGATAAACGCTTGTGAAGCCATTACCACAATCAAGGTAACAAACGTATTAATCACTTTTAGAGGTTTGCTCATGCCCCTTGGGACTCCCTCTCTATTTCTCCTCCTAGATCCACTCACATTTTTAAATTTTCTGTCACCATTTATTTTTATCCCTGATCTGCTTCCTGTCACTATTTTTAGCTTATTTATTTAATATTTACTATATTTTATATAAATGGAATCATACAAAATGTGGGAATCTTTTGGAGGGAGCATCTGGCTCCTTTTCCTCAGTGTAATTATTTTGAAATCTACTTATGTCATTACTTGCTTCAATAATTAATTCCTTCTTATTGCCGAGTAGTATTCCATTGCACAGATATACAGAAATTTGTTTATCTGTTAGTCTGCTAAAGAATTTTGGATGTTTTTTGGCTATTACAAATAAAGCTTCTATAAATGTTTGTATAAAAATATGGTTTCATTTCTTTTGTGTAAATGCTTAGGATGAGGATTGCTGGGTCATGTGGTAGGTGCATATATAATTTTTTAAGAAACTGCTAAATTTTACTTTGCTTATTTTGGGCTTTGTTTCTCTTTTTGTAGTTTCCCAAAGTGAAAGTTGAGGTCATTGATTTGAGGCTTTTCTTGTTTTTTTAATATAAATGTTTAGTGCCATAAATTTCCCACTAAGCACTTCTTTGGCAGTGCCTTACAAATTCTAGTATTTTGCATTTTTGTTCCCATGAAGTTCAAAATGATTACTAGCTTTCCTCTTGATTTACATTTAGACTCATTCACTATTTATAAATATGTTACTTAATTTCCAAATATTTGGGAATTTTCCAAAAAGTTTTTTGTTATTTTTTGAAATTTAATTACATTTTGGTAAGAGAAGATACTTTGCATGGTTTGAATTATTTTAAATTTATTGATATTAACTTTATGACTCAGAATATGGTCTATCCTGGTAACTGATCCATGTGAACTTGAAACAAATACATATTTTACTGTTATGAGATGAAGTGTCGTTAGTGTTATTTAGGTCAAATTTTGTTATGGTTGCTCAAGTCTTCTATATCCTTACAGAATTTCTGTCTAATTTTTCCATCAGTTATCAAAAGGAGGACATTGAAGTATCTGACTATAGCTGTGGCTTTCTCTATCTTTACACTTGGGTTAGTTTTTGCTTCATGTATTTTGAAGGTTTTTTGTTAGGTGCATAAGCATTTAGAATTATAATTTTTCTTAATTAATTGACTCCTTTATCATTATGATATAAACTTATTTATCCCAGTAACATTCTTTGCTCTGAAATCCACTTTATCTAATATTAATACAGCTACTCCAGCTTTCTTTTATTTAGTTTTAGCATCGTATATTTTTTCATCCCTTTACTTTTAACCTATTTGTATTATTATTTTTAAAGTAAGTTTTTTGTAGGTGGCATATATTTTGATTTTGCTTTTTCATTCTATCTCACTTTGTGAGAGAGAGCAGTAGACCCTTTACATTGAACATGTTTATTGACATGTTTCAGTTTAAATTTACCGTTTTATTCATGTCTGTTTGTTCCACCTGCTTTTTTTCTACTTTGTTTCTTCTTTCTGTTCCTTTCCTGGATCAATTGAATATTATTGATGATTCTGTTTATCTCCTTGTTGGCTTACTGAGGATAATTTTTTGTTTTGTTATTTTACTGGCTGCTCTAACATTTAGAGTATACATCTTTGCTTTATTGCTGTCTGCCTTTAAGTGGCTTGCCATTTCATGAATGGTATAACAACCTAAAAACAGTGCGCTTCCATCTCTCCCCCTCTGCTCTTTTCCTATTTTTGTCATTCAGTTTACTCCTCTGTGTATTATAAACTACAAACTACCTTGTTATTATATTTGTTCAAATAGTGAATTATCCTTTACAAATATGTAAATAACAACAAAAATTCCTCTGTTTTTATCCACATAGAAGCTATTTCTTATTTTATTTTGTATTTTATGTAAATCCTTATTTTCATCTGATATTATTTGCCCTTTTTAAACATTTTTTGTATTAATAGGATATGGCCGCTGGTGATTAATTCTTTCACGTGTATGTCTGAAGAGAGATTTTATTTTTCTTTTACTTTTGACAGATATTTTCAAAAGATGTAAGATTCTTGCTCAATAAACTTTTTCTTTTAGCGTTTTAAAGATTTTTAAAGATGATGAGAAATCTGCTGTCATCTTTATCTTTGTACTTCTGTCCTTAGCCTGCTTCTCACCGCCTTTTTTTTTCTGTTTCCTTTTATGATTTTCTCTTTATCACTAATTTTGAGTGGTGATATCCCTCATCTATCCGTCTGGCTCTAATAATCTTCCTGCTTTCAGTATCTATCACTTTGTCTCTCATCATTTTTACTTCTTTATGTCATTTTCCTATTCTTGGATATTTTCATACTTTTCTTCAATGTTCCCTTTATTATATAAATTCATTCTCCTTTAGGCATCATGTAATTTCGTCTCCAATGCTGAGATAGCACCTCTTATTTCACTTTCTCTTCTGAATTCAATCAGCTCTTTATTCATACTTTCCTCTTTTTAAAACACTTTTAATTATTTTATGTCATTTTGTTTATAATTTTAAATTATTCCCTTCCATCCTGTATTTCTTACACATAATTTTGAAAACTCTGAATTTATATCTAAATCAATTAACTTCTTTCTGATGTTACTCTGCCTTTTTAATAGGCAGAAATATTACGTCTCTCAATAGCTGGAACTTATTTATGTTTCTTTTAGTATAATTTGGGTATTTTGTGTACTTGCAACTAAATAGTATAAAAATTTTGTCAAAATCGCTTTAATATTCTATTAATCTAATAAAATATATCCAATGCCTATTCTTCTCCTGTTGCATATCTTCTGATGTGTTGTTTCTAAAATTATTTATAAAATTTTAAAATTATTATTTTTTTCTTTTTTTTCCAAATTCAATATTTTATTGAAGTACACTTTACATATCATGCCTTTACTCCATTTTAAGCGTACAACTAAATGATTATTAGTGAATTTACCAAGATGTACAGTTAATCACATAAATCAGTTTTAAAGGATTTCCTCTTTTTAAATAATTTCTAAAATTGTTTTTAAATTTTATTTCTAAGTAAAGCATATATCTAGACTTGTTTTTAAATTCTAGATGCTTAATTATTTTAATTTTTATGTTTAAGTTAAAATGTGGCATAGCTTGTTTTTGACATTAAAGAAATTGTATGTTATAAAAAGTTGGTAAAGAAAGGCATTTATTCTTAATATTGACAGTTTTGTTGTTTTACTCTTAGTAAAAAAGCTCTTGGTGCCTGTAGTGTACATCTTTGTTTTCTTTTCTTTTCTACTTTTCTTTTCTTTCAGACCCATTTAATTTTACTAAAATTTTTTTGAACACCTGGAAATGAACAAAAATATTAAATATTTTCACTAATCGTCATAGAGAGAATTAAGGGGACAAAAAGTTAATCCTTTTCCTTCTGATCTTATTTAGGTGAAAATATAATGCTATAGGCTAGAGAATTTTTCAGGGCAATAAATTGGTGCCTTTTATTTACTTTTTATTATAGCTTATATTTAAACGATGTTTACATGGATATAGACTAATTATTAGAAATTACAGTAATCATATAATAAATTTTACTTTTTTAATTATTTGGATTCTTTTTTCTCTTATATTGAACTGCTTTCATATACATGAAGACTATATTGGTAAGTCATTATAGTGTTTTTATATGTTTTAATATTAGCATATTATAGTATTTTTTATGTTTTTAAGATCAACATTTTTATTTTTCATTTTCAAAAATATATTATGGGATTAGGAGAGAGCAAGTTGGTCAAATATTTAATAGAAAACTTTGGCAATTGTCCCTCTTCAAGAACACCAAATTCAATAACTATCCAAGCAAGTAAGCACCTTCAGAAGAACCAAAAGTGACCACAGTACCTGGTTTTAACATTATATCAAGGAAAGAGACACTGAAGAGGGCAGAAAAGAATTTTGCATTGCCTATGGTCCCTATGCTTCATCCCTGTGCAGTGCGAGTGGAGGGAGACTCTGGGTACTCAGGAAGGGAGAGTAAAGTGATTGTAAGACTTTGCTTTGGAACTCGGGACTGCCTTGTCACAGGGAAACAGAGCAAGGACAGAATACTGCCAGCTCCCACAGAAGGAGCATTTAGATTTGCCCTGCCAGAGGGAAATCCTCCATCCTGAAACTGAGTGCTGGTTAGCCCCACCACCTGTTGACAAAAAGTGGCCTGGGGCTTGGAATAAATTCATATGGCAGTCAGGCCATAAAAGCTGCAGTCCTTGGGCAATTCCTGTGGCTGTACTGGCTCAGAGCCAATGGACCCACTGAGACACCAGCATTGGTGGCCAAGCCAGTTCCTGTGTCAACTTTCCCCCAACTCCAGGTAGTGCAGTGCAGGGAGTGTCTTCTTCCAGTTGGGGAAAGGAAATGGAAGAGTTCAGAGGGCTTTGTTTTGCAACTTGGATACCAGCTCGGCCTCAGTAAAATAAAGTACCAAGGAGACTCCTGAAAGTCCAGATTCTAGGACATAGCTCCTAAATGGCATTTCTAGATCCACCTTGAGCCAGAAGGAAACATGTGACCCTGAAGGGAAGGACCCTATCTTGGCAGGATTCACCACCTATTGACTAAATAGTCCTTGGGCTTTGAATAAACATAAGAGGCAGCCAGGCAGCAGTCACCATGGCCTTTGGGTAAGACTGGGTTGGCTTAAGACCAGGCATACAGTCCTAGTTGCAATGGCCAGGAGGGAGTGCTTATGTCACTCTTCCCCCAATTCCAGCAGCCCAACACAAAGAGTGAGGGACAAAAATGAGACACTTTGCTTGATAATTCAGGGAATTCTCCCACATCTTACCCAATTCTACCAAGGTTGTACCACCAGGGGTCTATAAGAGTCACAGAGTTATTGTGATTGGGGTACCCCAGTGCTGATATGGCTGCAATGACCAAAGACTTAGACCACAACACCCAGTTCCCTTTGAATTTCTAGGCAGCCTTCTCAAGAAGGATGGGTTCAAACAAGCCCAGACTGTGAACATTAGAATAAATACCTAACTCCTCAATGCCCAGACATCAGTGAACATCCACAAGCATCAAGAAAATCCAGGAAAAAATGACCTCACCAAATGAACTAAATGAGGTACCAGTGATCAATCTTGGAGTGATGGAGATATATGACCTTTCAGACAAAGAATTCAAAATAGCTGTCCTAAATAAGCTCAATGAACTTCAAGACAACACAGAAGGAATTCAAAAATCTATCAGAGAAATTTAACAAAGAGATTGAAATAATAATAAAAAAAAATCAGCAGAATTTCTGGAGCTAAAAAATTGAATTGATAAACTAAGAAATACATCAGAGTTTCTCAACAGCAGAATTGATCAAACGGAAGAAAGAATTAGTGAGTTTGAAGATAGGATATTCAAAAACACAGAGTCAAAAGAGAAAAAAGAAAAAAGAGGCCAGGTGTGGTGGCTCACGCCTGTAATCCTAGCACTCTGGGAGGCATGACACATTCAAAGTGCTGAAGGAGAAAACCTTGATCCTAATATTAATATACATCCTGCAAAAATATCCTTCAAACATGAAGGAGAAATAAAGAATTTCCCAGATAAACAAAAGCTGAGGGATTTCATTAGCACCAGGTATGTCCTTCAAGAAATGCTAAAAGGAGTTCTTTAAAATGAAAAAGACATTAATGAGCAATAAGAAATCATCTCAAGGTGTAAAACTCACTGATAACACTAAGTACACAAATACAGAATACTCTATTGCTGCAATTATGGTATAAAAACCACTTATATCTCAAGTAGGAAGGCTAAAAGAAAAACCTAGCAAAAACAACTATAAAAATTTTTTTGAGACATAATATAAAAAGATATAGATAGAAAAAACAAAAAGTTATAAAGTAGGATGAGGATGGAGTTAAAGTGTAAAATTTCTTTTAGATTTCTCCTTGCTTGTTTATTTGTTTGTAAGCAAAATTATCATATGTTTAAAATAACTGGTTATAAAATGTTTCTTATAAGCCTCATGGGAACCTCAAGTCAGAAACCTATAGCAGATAAACAAAAAATAAAAAGAAATAAATTAAAACACAATACCAGAGAAAATCACTTTTAGCAAAGGAAGATAGGAAGGAATGAAGAAATAGAGGACCAGAAAAGAACTAGAAATCAAACAATAACATGGCAGCAATTAGTCAATAATAATATTGAATGTAAATGGACCAAACTCTCCAATCAAAAGACATAGAATCGCTGAATGGATAAAAAACAAGACCCAAATATATGTTGTCTACAAGAGACACACTTAACGTATAAAGGCACACATAGACTAAAAATAAAGGAATGGAAATAGATACTCCATGCAAATGGAAACCAAAAATGAGCAGGAGTAACTATACTTCTATCAGATGAAATAGATTTCAAGGCAAAACCATATAAAAAGACAAAGAAGGCCATTATTTAATGGAAAAGGGGTGAATTCAGCAAGAGGATATGATAATTCTACACATATATGGACCTAACACTAGAGCACCCAGATATGCAAAGCCAATATTATCAGAGCTAGAGAGAAAGATAGATCCCTGCAGTAATTGTTGGAGACCTCAACAGTCCACTTTCAGCATTGGCCCGATCACCCAGACAGAAAATCAACAAGGAAACATTGGATTAATCTGCACTATAGACCAAATGGACCTAATAGATATGTACAGAAGGTTTCGTCCAACAACAGCAGAATGTATATTCTTCTCCTTAGCTCATGGATAGACCATATGGCAGGCCACAAAACAAGTCTTAAAAAATTCAAAAAAATTTAAATCTTTTCAAGTATTTCTTCTGACCACAATGGAATAGAACTAGAAATCAATAACAGGAGGAATATGGGAAATTATACAAACACACGGAAATTAAAAAATATGCTTCTGAATGACCAGTGGGTCAAAGAAGAGATTAAGAAGTAAATTTATCAAAACAAATAAAAATGAAAACAGAACATATCAATGGTATATGCTATATGGTACACAGTAAAAGAAGTATTAAGAGGAAAGTTTATAGCAATAAGTGCCTACATCAAAAAAGTAGAAAAGCTTCAAATAAATAACCTAAAGATGCATCTCAAAGAACTAGAAAAACAAGAGCAAACCACACCCAACCCAAAATTAGAAGAAGAAAAGAAATAATAAAGGTCAGAGTAGAAATAAATGAAACTGAAACAAATAATATAAAAGATCAACAAAATGAAAAGTTGTTTTTTTAAAAGATAAACAAAACACGCCTTTAGCCAGACTAAAGAAAAAGGAGAGAATATCCAAATGAATAAAATCAGAGGTGAAAAACAAGGCATTACAATAGATACTGCAGTAATTCAAGGAATCATCAGAGACTACTATAAGCAACTATATGCCAATAAATTGGAAAACCTAGAAGAAATGAATAAATTCCCAGACACATACGACCTAACAAGATTGAACCGGGAAGAAGTCCAAAACATGAATAAATGAAGAACAAGTAATAGATAGAAGCAGTAATAAAAACTCTCCCATCAAACAAAAGCTAGGACCAGATGGCTTCACTGCTGGATTCTACCAAGCATTCGAAGAAGGATACCAATCCTACTAAACCTATTCCAAAAAATCAAAGAGGAAGGAATACTTCCAAACTAATTCTTTGAGGCCTATATCACCCTGATTCCAAAGCCAAAGACACAACTAAAAAAGAAAACCATAGGAGAGTATCTCTGATGAATACATATACAAAAATCCTCAACAAAATAGTAGCAAATCAAATTCAACAATATATTAAAAAGATTATTCATCATGATCAAGTAGGATTTATCCTGGCGATGCAAGGATGTTTCTGCATATGCAAATCAATCAATGTGGTACATCATATCAATAGAATGAAGGATAAAAACCATGATCATTTCTATTGGTGCTGAAAAAGTGTTCAATAAATTCAACATCCCTTCATGATAAAAACTCTCAAAAAACTGAGTATAGAAGGAACTCACTTCAACATGATAAAAGCTGTATCACAGCTAGTATCATACTGAATAGAGAGTAACTGAAAGCTTTTCTTCTAAGGTCTGGAACAGAATAAGCATGCCTACCTTCATCGCTGTTATTCAATATAGTACTCAAAGTTCTAGTTAGAGCCGTCATACAAGGGAAAGAAAGAAAGGGCATCCAAATTGGAAAGGAAGAAGTCAAGTTATCCATGTTGGCAGACAATATGATCTTATATCTAGAGAATCCTGAGAACCACATATACACACACAATTAGAACTGATAAATTCAGTAAAGTTGCAGGATAAAAAATCATTATACAAAAATCAGTAGCATGTCTATATACCAACAGTAAATAATCTGAAAAAGAAATCAAGACAGTAATCCCATTAACAATAGCTATAAATAAAATAAAATACATAGGAATAAACTTAATCATAGAAATGAAAGAGCTATAAAACATTGATGTAAGAAATTGAAGAGGACATCAAAAATAGAAAGATATATCATGCTAATGGATTGGAAGAATCAATATTGTTAAAATGTGTCCATACTACCCCAATTAACCTACAGATTCAATGCAA
This sequence comes from Lepilemur ruficaudatus, assembly GCA_963574885.1. Taxonomy (NCBI): domain Eukaryota; kingdom Metazoa; phylum Chordata; class Mammalia; order Primates; family Lepilemuridae; genus Lepilemur; species Lepilemur ruficaudatus. The sequence continues at coordinate 4,379 of CAUYRT010039306.1, read as the reverse complement.
TCCTATCAAAATACCAATGGTACATTTCACAGAAATAGAAAAAATAATCCTAAATTTTATATGGAACCAGAAAAGACCCAGAGTAGCCAAAGCTGTCCTTAGCAAAAAGAACAAAACTGGAGGAATCACATTTCCTGACTTCAAATTATATTACACAGCTGTGATAACCAAAACTGCATCATAATGCCATAAAAACAGACATATAAACCAATGGAGAAGAATATGAACTCAGATATAAATCCACACATCTATAGTGAACTTATCTTTGACAAAGTTGCCAAGTCCTACAGTGGGGAAAAGACAGTCTCTTTGATACCTCTTTATGGTACCATGAAAACTGGATATCCATATTCAGAAGAATGAAACTAGACCCTTAACTCTAACAATATATCAAATCAAATCAAAATGGATTAAAGATGTATATCTAAGAACTGACCCTATGACTACTAAGAGAAAACATTGGGGAAATGGTTCAGGATATTGGACTGGGCAAGAACTTCTGGAGTAATACCCCTAAAGCACAGGAAACCAAAGCAAAATTAAACAAATGGGATCACATCAAGCTAAAAAGCTCTGCACAGCAAAAGGAATAATCAAAAAAGGAAAGGGACAACTCACAGAGTTGGAGAAAATATTTGCAAACTACCTATCTGACAAGGGATTAATAACTAGAATATATAAAGGAATCCAACAACTCAATAGGAAAAAATCAAATAATCCAGTTGAAAAAATGGGCAAAGGATCTGAATAGACATTTCTGAAAAGAAGACATACAAATGGCCAACAGGTATATGAAAAGATGCTCAACATGAATAGCCACCAGAGAAATGCAAATCAAAACTACAATGAGATATCATCTCACCCAAGTTAAGATGGCTTTTACCAAAAAGACAAGCAATAATGAATGCTGGCAAGGATGTGGAGCAAAAGGAACCCTTGCACACTGTTGGTGGGAAAGCAAACTATTGCAACCGCTGTGGAGAATAGTACGGTGGTGCCTCAAAAACTAAAAATAGAACTGCCATATGACCCAGAAATCCCATGGCAAGGTATATACCCAAAAGAAGGGAATTTGGTATATTGCAAAGATATCTGTGTTCCTATATTTATTGCAGCACTATTCACAATAGCCAAGATTTGGAATCAACCTAAATGTCCATCAATGGATGAATGGTTAAAGAAAATGTGGTACATACACACAATGGAATATTACATAGACATAAAAGTAATGAAATCCTGCCATTAGCAACAACATGAATGGAAATGGAGAACATTATGTTAAATGAAATAAGCCAAGCACAGAAATACAAATTTTGCATGTTCTCGCTCATATAAGGGAACTAAATATTAAAAACAATCTATCTCCTGGAGACAGAGAATAGAATGATGGTTACCAGAGGATAGGAAAGGTCGCAGAGAAGGGAGAAAAAGTGGAAATGATTAATGGGCAAAAAATTAGGTAGTTAGTTAGAATGAACAATATTTGATAGCACAACAAAGTGACCATAATCAACAATAAGTTAGGGTATACTTTAAATAGCTAAAAGAATGGAATTAGACTGTTCCTAATACAAAGAAATGATAAATCCCTGAGGTGATGGGTACCCCAAATACCATGATTTGATTAATTCACATTGTAAGTCTGTATCAAAACATCGTTTTGGAGTTTCATCTTTTTTTTAAAAAAAAAAAAAAGCTTTATCTCTATATAACTCAATAAATGTATCAATTTTAATTGTACAATTTGATAACTTTTCATAAATGCAAACAGGCATTTAACAATCACCACAGTCAAGATAGTAAACATTTCCATTACTTCTCAGGTTTTTCTCATGTTTCTTTGCTATCAATGTCTTCACCTTATTTGAGACCTAGTTAACCCTGATCTGCTTTCTGTCACCATAGTTTTGAGTTTTCTGGAATTTAATATAAATGGAATCATACAGAATGCAATATTTTGCATCTGGTTTCTTCCATTTATTTTATTTCTTTTTTTCTTTTAAATTGACAGATAGCATGATATGTTTTTATGCTGTCCAATGTTTTGAGATTTACTCATGTGGTTCATGCATCATTAGTACATTCCTTTTTGTTGTGTCTATATGCCACAAGTGACTTACTCATCCACCTTCTGCGTGGAAATTTGAATTATTTCTGATTTTGTGTTACTTTCGAAAAAGCTTCTATAAACTTTTGTATGCAAGTTTTTGTGCAGAGGTAAGTTTTTATTTTCTTTGGGCCTATACTTGGGAGTAAAATTTCAGGGTCTAGTATTGCAAGTGCATACTCAACTTTATAAGAAACTATCAAATTGCATTCCCATTAACAACACCTGGGAGTGCCAGTTACTCCATATCATTGCCAATATGTGGTTTTATGAGTCTTTTTGATTTTAGCCTTCTTAGTGACTGAGTAGTAGCAGTTTCTCATTGTGGTCATAATTTGAATTTTTCCAATGTTGAATGATGATGTTAATCTTCTCTTTTGTTTATTTGCTATTTATATATATTTTATTGTTCAAATTTCCACTTATATTTTGGTCTGTGTTTTAGTTGCTTTAAAATTTTTTCTTTAATTTTTTCTTTATCAATACATGATATTTTATGTATTTATAGGATACATGCCATATTTTGTTGCTTGAATAGAATGTGTAATGATCAGGTCAGGGTATTCAAGTTATCTATCACCTTGAGTATTTATCATTTCTATGTGTTGGGAGCAGTTAAAGTCCTCTCTTCTAACTACTTTGAGATATACAATACATGTTTTTATCTATAATCATTCTATCTGTTGTTGAAAAATAGAGCTTTTACCTTTAATCTAACTGTATATTTGTATCCATTAACCTATCTCTCTCATCCCCCTTCTCACCTACCCACCTCTTCTCTGGTATTTATCAATTCTACTCTCTACTGATTTAGCTCCTACATATGAGCTAGAACGTGCAATATTTGTTTTTTTATGCCTGGTTTATTCCACTTAGCATAATGATCTCCAGTTCCATTTGTGCTGCTGCAAGTGACAGGACTTTATTCTTTATGGCCAAATAATATTCCATTGTGTATATATACCATGTGGTTGCTTTTTTAATACTAGTTTTTATTTAGATTTAAATGTTCTTTGTACATTCTTGTGAAAAATATTTGTGTTTCTCATGTTTTCTCCTAATCTGTGGCTTATCACTTTATTTTCTGACTAGTAGTGACTTAAAAGGCAGGAAACAAAAACAAAAACAAAATAATGAAGGTAAAAACAAATTTCAAAGGCCTATAGAAGCTGAAAGAATTTATCACCAGCAGATCTGCACTACAGGAAATGTTGAACTCCTTATGACAGAAGGAAAAATATATTACATAGAAATTGGTTCTGCATAAAATAATGGAAACCACTGGAAATGGTTAAATATGTGGGTAAATATAAAATATTTTTTTGTTTTGTATTATAAGAAAATTAATTATTTAAAGCAAAAAATGTATCCTGTGGTTTATAACTTGTGTAGAAGTACTAGAAAGGCCAATAGAGGGGAAGTGGAAGGACACTGTCGTGTGGTTTTTGCTGTGTTACTCAAAGCAAGACTGTGCAAAGTTAATGATGCATGCCATAAACCCAAAGTGACCACTAAAAGCACAAAATAAGTCAGTATACCTAATAAACCAGTTAAAGAAATAAAATTATAAAATCTATTTGTCACTTGGAATTGGAATTTTATGTGTTTAGAAATTTTTTTAAATATAGAGTTTCAATGAGTGCAGAGCCAATTTGTTAAAATATCAAAATGAAATTATCTTCTCAGGGTGTAAGAACTGCTGATTGACTTCAGGAATCATGGAAATATATAGTTTAATTTCTGCAAATACCACTGCATAATGGGGATGAAAAATGATATTATGATTAATTACACACAGCACATGATGACATTCTTCATTTGGATTTGTGAACCTTTGTGAGCCACATATTTCATATACTATAGACATTAAACCAAAAATCAAAATAAATTGAACTTAGCACTAGATTTTTGAATCTCTACATCACCAAGAGTTAAACAGATATTATTTAAAATCTCTAATCATTAGAGAAATGCAAATCAAAACCACAATGAGATATCACCTAACCCCAGTGAGACTGGCCTGTATCAAAAAATCCCAAAACAACAAATGCTGGCGAGGATGTGGAGAGATAGGGACTCTCTTACACTGTTGGTGGGACTGCAAATTGGTGCAACCTTAGTGGAAAAGAATATGGAGTTTCCTCAAAGAGCTAAATTTAGATTTACCATTCGATCCAGCAATAGCATTATTAGGCATCTATCCAAAAGAGCACAAGACATTCTATGATAAAGACATCTGCACCCGAATGTTTATGGCAGCACAATTCACTAT
>CAUYRT010039304.1:0-23771 GCA_963574885.1 Lepilemur ruficaudatus | reverse complement strand
CTCTGTCAAAGTAGTCCTTAGAGTACATACATAGTGCTCCAACTGTATCTACGTACAACCAACACTCCATTTTAAGTGTACAATTAAATGATTTTCAGTGAATTTACCGAGGTGTACAGTTAATCACATGAATCAATTTTTGAGGAATTCCTTTCCCCTATTCAGACTCCTAATTCCGCTTCCCAACTACTTTTCAAGCGTCCTTTGAAGAATGAACCATCCCTTTCTCTATCATCCAAATTTTGTCTATGCATTATAAATGCATAAGATTTTTTTAAATAACAACATTAAAAGTGTCAAAGATTGTTGGTAAAACTCAATTATGAGAAGTCGTTCACATCGCCTGTTCACTCGTGCTTTATCTTTCCGTGCCCTTTGCTGACAATGCAGTTCAGCTAATGTCCTTTAAGGACACTGAACCTGAGGTGTGTTGTTCTCTTGTTCACTTGCTAAACAACTGTCTGGCAGATCGTGTTTTTTCCTTGCTATATTTTGGGTTCAGGAGCTTGAGATGAGCCATTTAGTTGATTACAAAGGAATGATGGAGTTGTAAGAAACCCCCTGCAGATTTCTGTCCATTTCTTACTTGATGGATGCACAGAAATCCTAAGGATAAACTCTCCTGCTCTCCCTACGAAATTAGCAATTATCTGGCTAACTAATCTGAGAAAATTATTCCAGCATCTGTATTTTCAAATTAAAACTCTCACTAGAAAACGAGGAAGGCAAATAAATAATTTAAGAGTATTTTACATATCCTCTATCCTAGGGATCCTCCACCTTAGAGACAGCCTCACACTCGGCTCTATGTTAATTTGGGGCCTCAGAACAAAATCGGGCTCGATGATATTAAAATATCAATATTTTTCTGTCATTGCTTAATAGAATCCATGCCATCCATTTATCCAGAAATATTAGGGTTGATTTTGCAAGCTGTTCTTGTACAGAATGTTTTTCTTCTCTGTAAGTACAATGACAGCATTTTTCTGCAGTGCTTTCAGACAAAAACGTTGACTACAAGCTCAGAGGGATATGGGCAATGGAAAGCATTATGATATTTAATTTGATTAATTACCTCATTATGACCTTGGTATTCCAGCTCCCTGTGTGAGTTAAACATAGCCAAAATAAAAATTCTGTAAAATATTCCTGGCATCAAATTACAGGTGGGGTTTTTTTTTTTTTTAAGGAAACATCAAAAATACCATGAATCCTACCACCTAATCAAGTTAAGCCTCCATTGATCGGAGGAAATGGTGAATATTCACTGAAATAACTTTACATCTTCAAATCAACCCTATAATATTTTATTTCCTATTGAATCAAATGGCAAAAAGCTAGGATGTATTTTCTGAGACCTCAGTGCAAGCTCCATTCACTGTGAATTCACAATTCACTCGGCCTATCCATACAGCTTAAAATGATCTGCAATTTGATTCTTAGATTTATAAATGTCAGGCTCATGAATTGGACCTGAAGGGAAATGTTGAGCAGGGTTTCAAAGTCTGGATGTAAAACACAAGACAGTTTGTACATGGACAAGTTGCCTGCTTCTATTACACTGCATACACTCTAGAGAGAGTTTAGTCTAAAATGAAAGAAAATATTCCAGTCCTTTCTTAGCTATTAACCTGTAGACCTTTTGAGCTAGCATGATTTATTACTATCCCCATACGCAGTGTGGGGGCACTTTGAGCTGAGAAAGATTCCCAGGTCTATAATAATTTGTTTTCAACCTGGAGTGTAGCAGCTAGTGGACTATCATCACAGTGAGAGCGCACCCTAGGTCTTTGATAGTGATACTGCACTTACTTAGCAATCAACACTCCCTTTTCTCCCTGGCCTCTTCTCAGATACTGAGTCACATCAAATCTAAAATACTCATTTCTTGATAGTAATTTACAAGAAGGTGAAATCATGTTGATAGAACCCACTTGTAATAATTGCACTATGTAGCTCCAATTTCAAACAAGATGAATGACCCACCAAGCTAGTTCAGCTGGGATGAGAAAGCAACATCTCCATCTTCTTTTACTGTTCTGATTCTAATGACCTAGCAGTTAAAGGCTACTCTTAACAGGAGTTCGACCATGTTTAGTGTTTTTGTAAAGAGATGGGAGTTTGAAACTAGTAAGTATGTATTCATCTGTGAAAAGAAAACCACCTCTGATTTAAAAACAAAAATTAGACCAACAAAAATGAAATTGTCCATGTCAACAAAGTGAAATAGAAAATTGGGGGATTGCAAGCTAATAAACATATTGTTGCTTCATTTTAAGCTGATCACTTAATTATCAAATTAATTACCACAATTTTATGCTGTAATTCATCTATCAACCTGTCAGATTATCAAGATTATATTCCTAACTGCCATAAAAGTCCTTACCCTGTTAAAGATGAGGCTATGTGTAACTAACCTTCAGAAATAAATGGGGTGTGTTTCTAAATTCTACCTGAAATAAACTGAAATTAATATTATCATGAACTTCCATGTACACTTGGATATAGGTATTTTATAATTAAATTCCATATATTTAAAACTCATTTTCTTTCTCCACAAAAATATGTTGTATATTTTGCTTATTTTGACTTCCTTCTGGGCAAACAGCCAGATTATTTCCAGCCTCCGTTGGTTGGGGACGGGGAGGAGCACGTGACTGAATCCTGACAAATGGAAGGTGGACAGAGGGATTTGCTACACTTCCAACTTCCTGTACTTTATTGTGGCTCCGACACTCGCAGTGCACTTCTGTCTCGGTATTTCTCAGAAATCTCTGTAAACGCAGGGACCATGGAACAGCCATGCTTGACTATTTGTTTTGTCCAGCATATACGTGTTCTGTGCTAGAAAAAAAAGTGTTTTTCTTTCTATAAATTAACAACAAATTCCTACAGTGACCATATGTTCTAACTTGCCTAGAACTGATAAAGTGTCGTAGTATGTTTTCTGTTTTTCATAACAGAATACCAGAAACTGGGTAATTTATAAAGAAAAGAAATTTATTTAGAATAGTTATGGAGCCTGAGAAGTCCAAGGTGGAGAAGTGGCATCTGGTGAGGGACTTCCTGGCTGGCGGGGACTCTGACGAGTCCTGAGGTGGTGCAGGTGTCACATGGCAGGGGCTGAGTGTGCTAGCTCAAGTCTCTCTTCCTCTTTTTATAAAGCCACAAGTTCCCCTCCCATGAAAGCCCATTAATCTATTAACCCATTAAACCATTAATGCATATGAATGGATTAGTCTATTCATGAGGTCAGAGCTCTTAGGACCCAAGTACCTCTTAAAGGCCCATCTCTTTGTACTGCTATATTGGCAATTAAATTTCGACTTGAGTTTTGGAGGGGACAAATATTCAAACCATAGCACCGAGTTTGTACTTTTTGCTCTGGTATAATTATTATTTGCCCCCTTTCGCTCTCAAAAATGTCCCAGTTTGCAATAATAAATCACTCATATCCCCCCTTTCCTGTATAAACCACTCCTCCAGGCAGTCACACCAATGACAAGGGAATATTTCTCTCTATGGATGTGTTCTCACTAATTGCTGATGGATTGACAGAATTGTGAGAGTACCACTTTGCAATACCTAATGCAGTAATGGTTAGACATCAGTCACCAATGGCTGCTGACGTCACATCAGAGACCACCTAAATGCATGCTTCCAGGTGGAAGCTCACAGCACCTACAGACCCTTTCTTTTGAAAATATCAAACCCAAATTTAATCAAGCCTCTAGATTTAAATAGCAATGCACAGGAAATATGAGATTGAAAGGATAAGACAAATGACATCACTGGAATAAAGTCTACAGAATCTGGTTGGTGGAAAATTCTACAAAAAAAAAAAAAAACGAAAAGAAACAGTTCTTTCAAAAAACAAATTACAAGGAAAAATGGGGAAAAAAATATAAATAGGGCAACCTAAGGGCCAAAATATACTTAAGAAACACATCAACCACTTGCAACATGTGGCTATCATCTAGATCCTAATTCAAACAAATAAACTCACACATGAGAAAATTCCTAGACATTAATTATATTAAAGAATTACTGTTAATTTTACATGCATACTGAAATACTTAACAGATAATACAATACCGAGAATTTGTTTTTAAATCACCCAGGGAGCAAGGGAAGGAGAGGCTGTGTAGACAAAACAAGGTTGGCTTTATCTTGATACTACCACACTGGAGAATAGATTGAAGAGTTTTATTTACTATTTTCTCTATTTGCCTACATTTACATTGTCCCAATATGGAAATTTTTTTAAAGTTTAAAAGCTTCTTGATTTGCACAGTGAATTATATAATTGCAATGTTTATACACTTCAGCGATTAATAATAACAAGTGGTGTCTTCAAATTAAAAAAAAAAAAAAGAAAAAAATCCAGTTTGTTGGTATCAGCCTATGCAGCCAAATTTAATGATCAGAATAACTTGAGGAAAACTTTGATAAAAAAGAAAATTGTATGAAAGAAAGTGTAATGTAGGAAGGAACACACACAGTAAGATACAATCTCAGCCAGTGGTTCCCAAAAGAAACATCCCTGCCTGGTAACGTGTTAGAACTAAACTTACTTGCTTCATCCCATGTGTACTGAATCAGAAATTCTGGGTGTAGGACACACAACTTTTCTGTTCACAAGCCCTCCTTGTCAGCCTGATGCAAGCTCATGTTTGAGAACTATAGGCAAACCTCAGCGTTATTGCTGGTTCAGTTCCAGACCATTATAATAAAATCAATGTCACAATAAAGGAAGTCATACATTTCATTTATTTATTTATTTTGGTTTAGAGGTACCTATAAAAGTTATCTTTATGCCTTGTGTGCAATAGTATTACATCTAAACGATATGCATATCTTAATTAAAAAATAATCTATTGCTAAAAAATGCTAATAATTATCTGCGCCTTCAGATGCATGTCATAATCTCTTTGCTGGTGGAGGGTCTTGGCTCAATGTTGGTGGCTGCTGACTGATCAGGGTGGTGTTTGCTGAAGGTTGGGGGGGGCTCTGGTGATTTCTTAAAATAAGACAGCAGTGAAATTTTCCCCATTAATTGACTCCTGCTTTCATAAAAGATTTCTCTGTAGCATGTGATGCTGTTTGATAACATTTGCCCATGATAGAACTTTTTTCAAATTTGGAGTCCATCCTCTCAAACCCTGTTGCTTCTTGATCACCTAAGTTTACATAATATTGTAAATCTAGCCCTGTTGTCATTTCAACAATGTTCACAGCTTCCAAACTAGGAATAGATCTATCTCAAGAAACTACTTCCTTTGCTCATCCACAAGAAGCAACTCCTCATCCATTCAAGTTTTATCATGAGTTTATGACAATTCAGACACATCTTGGGCTCCACTGCTAATTCTGTTTCTCTTGCTTTCTCTACCACATCTTCAATTACTTCCTCCACTGAAATCTTGGACTCCTCAAAGTTATCTTTTAGGACTGAAGTTAACTTTTTCCAAACTTTTATTAATGTTGATGTGTTGACCTCCTTGTGTGAATCAGAAATGTTCTGAATGACTTCTAAAATAGTGAATCCTTTCCAGAGATTTTCAATTTACTTTTCCTAGAGTTGTTAGAGGAATCACTGTCTATGGCAGCTACAGCATTACAAGATATATTTCTTAAATAATAAGACTTGAAAATCAAAATTTCTCCTTGATTCATGGGACTGCAGAATGGATGCTGTGTTAGCAGACCTAAAAACATCATTAGTCTCTTTGTTCATCTCCATTAGAGCTCTTGGGTGACCAAGTGTATTATCAATGAAAAGCAATATTTTTTTCTGAGCAGTGGGCTTAAACTACTTAGTAAACCATGCTGTAAACATGTGTGCTGTCATCCAGGCTTTGTTGTTCCATTCACAGAGCACAGGGAGAGCAGATTTAGCATAATTCTGAGTGGTCCTAGGATTTTCAGACTGGCAAATGAGCATTGGCTTCAATTTAAAGTCACCAGCTGCATTATCCCCTAATGCTAGGACCAACCTGTCCTTTGAAGCTTTGACTTCAAAGACATTGACTTTTCCTCTCTAGCTATGAAAATCTTAGATGGCATCGTCTTTCAAGAGAAGGCTGTTTCATCTATGTTGAAAATTCATTATTTAGTGTAGCCACCTTCATCAACGACCTTAGCTCGATCGCCTGGGTGACTTGCTGCAGCTTCTCCATCAGCACTAGCTGCTTCCCCCTTGCACCTTTATGTTGTGGAGGCCGCTTCTTTCTTAAACTTCATGAACTGACCTTTGCTACCTTTCAATTTTTTCCTCTGTAGCTTTCTCACCTCTCTCAACCTTCATAAGATTGAGGAGAGCTGGGACCTTGCTCTGGATTAGGCTTTGGCTTAAGGGAATGTCGTGGCTGGTTTGATCTTCCATCCAGATCACTCAAACTTCCTCCACATCAGCAATAAGGCTGCTTTGCTTTCTTGTCATTCAGGTGCTCACTGGAGTAGCACTTTTAATTGCCTTCAAAAACTTTTCGTTTACATTAACAACTTGGCTAACTGTTTGCCACAAGAGGCCTAGCTGTCAGCCCATCTCAGCGTTTGTCATGCCTTCCTCACTAAGCCTAGTCATTTCTAGATTTTGCTTTTTAAAGTGAGAGCCATGCAACTCTTCCTTTCACTTGAACACGGAGAGGCCATTGCAGGGTTATGAATTAGCCTAATTTCAACATTGTTGTGTCTCAGGGAATAGAGAGGCCTGAGAAGAGCAGGAGAGATGCAGAAACAGCCATTTAGCAGAGCAGTCAGAACCACACACAACATTTATTGATTACATTTGTCATTTTATGTAGGCAGGATTCACGGTGCTCCACAAAAACTGCAAAGACAACGTCAGAGATCACTGATCACAGATCACTGTAACAGACAGAGTAATGTGAAGAGTTTAATTCATTGTGAGAATTACCCAAATGTGCTACAGAAACATGAAGTGAGCACATGCTGTTGGAAAATGGTGCTGAGGGACTTGCTTAATGCAGCATTGCGACAAACATTCGATTTGTGAAAAACACACTATCTTCGAAGCGCAGTAAAGCAAAGGTCAATAAAACGAGGTGTGCCTGTATTTGAATGTTTGGGGAAGAAAAGAAGCTCCAGGAAACCACAGAAAGATGGTATGTATATAATAATTTCATAAGAAACATTTGCACACCCTCTAATGTAGATATGTGATTCTGAAAGATATGTCTAATGGTAATTTTTTTCTTATAATGGAGTGGGTGGTTCCTTTCATAATCAGGTTTAAAAATATTTCATGAAATACACAGTATTATTTATGCTTTTATGATGTAACAACATTCAACCATGTAAAATGTAGCTAAAATGCTATGGGCCCTTAGGGCAGTTTTCCCGAAATAAGAATAGACTGAATATAACCTTCTCAACACAATAATAGCAAATCTTTTCATTTTCACACATAGATGGCTATGCGTAGTGCCATGGATACGAACTAAGAACAAGTTACTTCTAGAACTTATTTTATTTCCATTGGACAGAGGATCTTGGAGGTAGAAATTCTAACTTCTAGCTTCGTTATCTTTTTCCGCACAGTGAAGTTGCACCACTGGATGGGAAACTCTACCCAATTTGCCATAGAAAGAAGTCAAGTTTTGCTATAATTCATATTTTTATAAAAGGGTGTGTGTGTGTGTGTGTGTGTGTGTGTGTGTGTCTTCCCTTCCTGCATCTCCACCATCCTGCTCTCAGGAGACACTTCCCTTCTATTGGCTTGTTTCCTTCCTCCATCAGTTATGTAGCATCCAAGCGACATTCCTTTGGGCCTTCGTCCCCCTGCTGCTGCTTGTCTCAGGGGTCAGGCACCGCCAGGCCCTCCACCCCCTTTGGTGAAGACTCTGGCGTAAGGAGCACGTCCCTCTCCTCCCTGAGAAAGTGAGTGGGTATCCATTATAAATGAGCAAATCACTATATGGAATAGGAAAAGAATCCAAGTGGACAAACATAGCTGTAGATTCAGCTTCAGGCGAAAAGATGGAACAAAATGCAATAGAAACACAATAAGAGCCAGAATATATGTGATATCTAAATTATACCAACTTCACCAAATGGCTGAAAACCTAAATCCAACGCTTACTAGCTAAGGGACCTTTGCTAAGTCTTTGAACAACTTTCAAGTCTCATTTGGTTTATTTGTAAAATAAGACACTAGAATTCGTATGAACATAATACAATGTGGTGTATATGAAAGTACCCAACACGTGATAGATGTGATTGTTTCTAACTTCATAGGTTACTGGGTACAAAGCTACTAAAATATTCATTAATATGCATCAAAGAGAAAATATTTATATATAATCACGTAAGCTCAGAATATATATACGCAGTGATTCTATCAAATATTTACCATGAGCTAGCCATTTTTCTTATGCTAAGGAAATAGCAGTGAACAAAACAGAAAAATCCCTACCTTTGTAAACCTTACTATATAATATATGTTTTAAATATTTTAGTATTTCTTAAGTTATGCTGTTAATTTATGATATAATTTGTAACTTCAGCTATTGTCTGCATGATTCCACCAACGACATCCTCACCGAATCTCTAAGAATGGACTGTCACTCAAATCTTTCTCTCCTGAGCAGCTATCGATAGTGAGATTTGGGTTAATTTAAGAACCATTTAACTCATCAAGATTCCGTGAGAGTAAAACTGATGGTCGATCTGTTTTCTAAGAACTTGGAAATAGACTTCCAGCACTTACTGATCCAGGCTACGAGCAGGTGGTTGCAATCTGCAGCAGTTTTACTTAACTACTTTTCTCCATTTTGCAAGCTTTGCTTTCTCAAGTTCAATGACACTGCACCTGAGAGCTCATCGGCATGCAAAGACACGCACGCCTGCCTACAGTAAACACGAAGCTCTCTTTAAAAAAAATAAATAAGAACACCACAAGACAGCACTTTCCTTTGTAAGACTTGTCACTCATCGTTTCAAGGATTGTGTTTTTCTGAGGGTAAAGCTTGTTTTGCTTTGTTTTTGAATTTGTCATCGATCCAAACTGTGAAGATGCACAGGTGTGAGAATTTAAAGGGCCGTGATTGACCTGCCCACCCACAGAGAATTCTAACTAGCAAATTAAGGCTGTTGTCGGTGTTTGCCAGCTTGATTGCGCTATCCAGCACTAATTCATGATCTCGGAGATGCTCAGCATCCCACAAGGAGGTCCTCCCCATTTTTCTCTGAATCTTTCTGGGAAATCTTATTCTACTGTGACTAAAAATAACACACCCAGACTCGCCAATGTCCTGGAAGTGATTCCTTCTAATTGTTTGAAAAGTAGTTTGTCAGATAGGTTCCAGTCAGTCCCAGTCCACAGGAGCCACGCAACATCCACGTTCTGTTACCTCCCCGTGCCCACCCCTGCCCTCCCCTCCAAGGCATCTCTTTCTGACTGGTGAGGAGACAGCATTCAATCAGGGTAGTTTCCCCCACAAGGGCTTGATTATAATAATTTTCTACAATAATTTTGGACTCCCTTTTCCAAATCTAACCAATTTGTAATTTCACAATTATTGAAGATGCAAGTGTGAAAAAAGGCAACTGAGAGGATCTTATTGGAGACCACAGAAAAGCTCCAGGTACCTGTGAACATACCTTGAGGGGAAGCGGAACTGGTCCGGCCATAAGGTATGAGCCTATGGATTCCAATGGTGAAAGCAGAAGTCCTTTTCCATCTCCAACTGCCTACAGCCAAGGACAGTGGGTGAGCAGGTGTGGGTGGGACATCACAGGCACAGTCTTACCACAGAAAATTACACCTAACATTTGGGAAAGGGCCGGTAGAGAAGCCGAATGAGGTAAACTCTGGGTGACGGGAAGTAATGGTGGAGATCATGTTATCTCTTGGTTCCATTGTTGATGTTCTGATATTTCCTGGCTGTTGTCTCATCAAAAAAAAAATACGAAAGATAGAGACTTATTTAAAGCACAATTACACAAATTTATACCTAGTATATATGAAATCTTTCTCAAAAAATTAACATTCATAAATCAGTGATCGCCGAACTGGGTAAAAAGAAAAGAAAAACACATACTAAAACTTTGGAAGTAGGGATGATTGAGTTTTTAATGCTTTTAAGTTATTTGCTTATTAAAATGCTAAATTGTGAGTTGTTACTCAAACCTGCCTATCTCTAATTATAACATATTAACCTGATGGAGTGAAATAACCTTTGCTATAAATTTATAGTTTGACTCTTGGAGATGATAAACTCCCAGCCCTTGATACAAGGTAAAGTCAGTTCTTAAATTCTTAAGATGCTGATTGTACATAGTCTAGTTATTGGTTGTACCCATATTTTAGTGCAAGATGATTGGGCCATTGGCTGTCTGAGAATTTAGTATCTTTTAATAATGCGATAATATCAGCCATATTTTGTGGTAATCAATTTTTCAGTAATGTATTTAAACATTCAAATGTAGAAAACATAAAGTCAAAGCCTATCCTTTTTTTGCTTTAGTTAATCATTGTTATCCACATCAATATAAAAATTCCTGGTTGAAGTAAAAGCACAATGTGAGAAATTCTAAAATATAACTTTCTTGTGTTTATGTAATTTATATTTTCTAAGTACATTTTACTAATACTAATCCAATGCTGTTTTTCAAATTATTCTTAGTAATGTTTAGTGAGCAATTAGCTACTAATGGAATATCTGTTTATGTATATGGATGTTATATATTAAGAAATTTAACAATTCTGGTTATAAACATAAAGATTATTAGTTCATTGTTATCAATAAGTACAATAGTATTGTACTTATTTTGCATATTATGCAAAGGACATTGCACAAAGACAACATAACTAAATTTGGTTTTTAGGTTTGATTTAGTGGATCTTAAACATTTGACTTGATTTGATGTATATAAAAATGGATGAATTCACATTTTTCTGCTGTTTCACAGAGAGTGCATGATAGATTCCACATGGCATTCCCAGTTGGAATGGTCCCAGGAATAGGTGTTGCTGACTTGACATTTGCCTAATGATACTTGTCCATATAAAAACTTTCTGTGGTATGGGAACCATACATCCCCAGGAAACTTTTATACAACAAAAAAAGAGCATAAACTTTTTCTGTCAAAGTCTTTTATTTTTTTTCCAAATTTAACCTTTTAATAAGGTAAAAACATTTCATCAAGACTTTCTTTAGAATTGACTCATAGGATTTTTTTTTTCTTGAAGATTCCAACTATACTGATTTCCTATGATTATTCTCTCTAAGCCCTATGTAAATCAGGTAAAGAACAGATGAGACAATTGTGAGATTAAATCAGAAAACAAGCAAACCATAATTCAGAAACTATCCAATGTCCTGTAATAACTAAGTTTATAATTTAATGCCTCCAATCCTAAATTCTCCAATGTTGAAGATCTATAAAGAGGTTTAAAATTTCCCATGAAAACCTCAAACTGAATTTTTAAGAGTCTCATGCTCTACTGACTGAGCTAGCCGGGCGATAAAACTGAATTTTTAAAAATTCTCCCAAAGCCTGCTTTTTGAGAAATGTGATGGGAAAGTTAATTGATTAATTGTTTTTAAATTTATTTTTAGGCCTCATATCTTATCAATATCATTTCTCCATTGACTAAGTTTATTTAAATGTAAGCATGAATGGTATAGAATGTTGTTCTAAAAATGTAAATGTTTTTATTATGATTGTATGAAATGTAACTATGTCAACGTTGGAAATAAGGTGAGTCACAAATTATTATTTTTGTCATTTGACTTTTGTTTTGGTTGGATCTCACATATTTCAATATCATAGAATATTTTTTCTGGAGCATCCCTTTATTAGTTGACCAGGACTACCAGAACAAAACACCAAACTAGGCAGCTAAAACCTATGGCAATTCTTACAGTTCTGGAGGCTAGAAGTCCAAGATCAAGATGCTGTAGAGGTTGATTTCTCCTGAGGCCTCTCTCCTTGGCCTGCAGGTGGCCCTCTGTGTTCTCACAAGGCATTTTCTCCATGTGCACACTCACTTCTGGTATCTCTTCCTCTTCTAATACGGACACCCATTCTATTGGATTAGGACCCCACCCTTATGACCTCATTTAACCTTAATTAACCCCTTAAAGGCCCCATCTCTAAATGCAGTCACATTGGGGATTAGGGCTTTAACATATGAATTTGGGGGGAGGGTCACAATTTATTTGATAACAATCTCATAGTGGCATGTCTTGCTTAATCGGCACTGGAGAATCATCAGGATATTTTCTGGGGTATGTTAGCTCTATATAATGGCTTGTCTGGCCGTGCAAGGAACCAAGTGCTAAGCCCTAAGAATAGCTAAGATAGCAGGCGTACTTGCATTTCATATGTGTATGTGCCTTTAAATTACATTTAAGAAATTATTTCAGAAAAATACTTAGATGCGGCATGATCCAGACAATATTTCCATCACAATGACTAAACACAGATTCTGAAATGCCTTCTGCCATAAAACACCCAGCTGCTGGATAAACTACTATAAATAGATTAATGCATTACTGAGTGCACAAGAAAGTGCCAGAGATCCAGAAAGGCATCTATACCAGAGCTAGCTTAGAAGCCTGAGGAGGACAGGGGAAGGCTCTCCTGCTTATGGAGGGGCAGAAGTAGTTTCTTCGGTGATTTATTCTAGGGAGCGAAGACTCTACTGTCGTATGCAAACACAAAGGAGCAACATTAAGCAGAGCCAACCTCCTAGTCAAACAATCACATGATATGACGTATGTCTTATTATGAAAAACATTTTTGAGCCATATATATATATATATATATATATACACACTAGGTTAAATATGAAGCCTAAATATTTAATCTAATGGAATGAATCTGTTTTATTTTAGTAGCCCAAATTATTCTACATATTTTGTTTATTCTTTTATTTATGTTATTAAAAAGTTCTAATTTTTCAGGCTCATCAAATCTCACTGGAAATATAACACTACCAAGGAAACCCCAAATTTCCAGGGTTTGTTTATGCTAGTAGTATTTTTAAAAGGTTACTCAGACTGTGAATTACCTCATTACTCCTTCTGCACAAATCAAGTAATCAATGCATGCAGCAGATGGACCATGCTCTCCACTGCAAGCCAGATAAACTCCCTAGTTGTGCACTACCACAAAAAAAAAAAGTTGCGTTTAAGAAAGTTTTCAGGAGACCACACTTTGAATGGCATTACAGCTGTGCCAAGTTAGTTGAGAATACAAAATACAGACACCATAACCATTAAAGTCAAAGTAAGGCAGGATTTATTTGCATTTTTTAATGGGCATGCAGAAGGAGGCAGGTGATATTACAGTGTTTACACCAAACCACCTGAGCCGAACGGGCTAAGAGAAACAGTTGGATTACCCATGTGTCAGCATTCTAATCCTATCAGGCTTGTCAGCGCTGTAATTTCCAACATATCATTTAGTTTCAAATACAGTAGGGGAGAGCCTCAGTGTTTGTTTTGTTCTGATGAGCCAGATGACTCAGAGCAAGGACTTAGAATACTTCAGAAAATGAGGGAGTTTTGAAAATTACAGTGGTTTTGTTCACAGCCGTATAAATTTATTTTTTTTCTTTAAAGCAGGTACACAGCGAGCGGTATTTCCTGGGGCCTAAATCCCTCAAACAGTAATTTTCCACTCTTCTCTGGTTGCCTGAAACCAAGCAGCTACCAAGTTTGCCTAACTCAAATGAAATAACTTTGTAAATGAGATAAATTGCTTAACTCTTACCTTTTGATTAAAATTTTCAAATGCAGCAAACATAGGCATATGCTCCACAGCCTAGACGTATGCCTAGTCTTATCCTCCTAGGCATGCCCTTGTCAGATCCTGAAAAAATTATTTCAGAAAATACTAGCACACCAGCCATAGGGTACAGATTTTTATCTCCATCAGAACGGCAAAGTAGATATTCTTTCTGGCATAAAACATACAGATGCTGGAGAAATCACAGCATAAACTTTTAAAGGTTTGCTGAGTTTACGAGAAGGTAATAGAGATCTCCAAGGGTCTGCACATCCTATTTCCCCCACAAGAGTGAGCTGATCCCAGAGTGGTAACTACAGAGACTGTAGCTGTGTCTGCTGCCTGTGTCGCTGGCGGGAATGGAGAGGGGACGGGAACAGCCGTGGCAGAGGGGAGAAGTGGCATCGCTGAATTGCCCTAACCTCAGTAAAGGTTTTAGGCTCAGAACTGTCCTGTGGGGACTAAATGGAATCAACCCAGAAAACAGTTTTGCCTTTGGGTCTCATGTGGGGGAAAAAAATGATACTAATTTTTCCTTGGAGATTTGGTGTGTCTTTTCTCACATGGTCTGGAGTTGAGATTTACATTCCCCACACAATTAGAGAAATCTCATCTATAAACATTATCTTAAAGTGCTCCCCAGGGGTAGCACCTCCTAATTCCCTCCAGGAGTAAAAGAACATGATTTTATTGAATACCATTCTTAATCCAGGCCCCTTAGGTGCCTAAGAATTAAGTTTAGACAGATAGTTCATAGTAAAAAGAATTAACAAATATATGAGGAATTTAGGCCTACCAAAGTTGTAACTCTAAAGACTTTGTATTATGGAAATATCAGACACAGAATCTAAAATGCCTTTATGTGAAAAAGGGATTGACATTTAAAATTTCATGGAAAGATTAAAGAGCAAATAAGATACAACTAAAGAGAGAATTAGTGAGCCGGAAAACAATTTTTGAAAAAGTTACAAAGACTTAAGTACAGAATAAAAATAAAATTATCTAAATTGTGTCTGATTTACATTAATCCAACAAGTTTCCAAAAATATTGGTGTTAGGATTTATTTATAATCTTAAAAATTACTGAGGAGGACCCCAGCATGTTTTACTTATATGGGTTATACCTGTCGATAGCTTATTTAAGGGGTAAGATAAGATTCTAAAGTGTTACTTGTAAAAAGGGAACTCCATAAAAAAAGTCATACACTTAAATGTTGAGATTCAATAAAATTAATGATTGTTGACATTTCATTGGGTACATTATCGAGTAGAACTATCTATTATTTATGGCATTACTACTTGTATATAGTAGTGAAGAATGTAATGACTCCAATACCCTATGTATTTTGAACATTCACTTATTTTCAACTTTTTAAATTATGGGTTAAGTAGGCAAAGCTTATAATTTCTATTTATTTTTGTAAATCTTGTTTTCAGTACTAACAATAAAAAGTTAGGTAAAACTTCTTGTGAAATATAAATATGTCAAGCATTGGTCCTGTGCAAGATATTAATGAATAATATACCTTTTGCATAATATAGAATTTCAGGCGATTGTGACTATCATAGGTTTTAAGTGAACTGTGTATTATTTTGCTGAGGTTTTTCACTAACACACGCTATCAACATTATACAAAAAAAAAAGTTTGTGCCCCATTCAAATCTACCTTAAAATTAATTTTATAAGGAAAAGCCCACATTTAACAAGACTTTAGTTAAGTTTTATATTAACAGAACAATTCTTTATTGGATTCTTTTAATTAGCAATCTTCCCTCAGGTATTTAACTTATGAATAATTTACCAGAATAAAACAAAAAAGAAACAGTTATACAAGAATTCATCTATTGTGCCAAATGAAGCATACTTGTATTTGCAAGTATAACATGAAAAAAGGCAATTCTTTAATTTGTCCTTTAAAAAATCTTGTTGCAAGTATGATTTACAAGAATTATTATTCTAAGAAGATCAATTATTTTAAATTTTATTATCTTTTAAAGGTTAATGTATTTTAACATTAACTGCTGTATCATCATTGGTGCTATACATTTTCTGATGCACAGTTAAATGTTTATCTATAACCTGAACTCCTGCTCACTTTCATATCCTGTTTTATTAAATTATCTTTCTGTAATTTATCAATTAAATATAAGAAGATACATTTGTTAGTTTCAAGAAAATGGCAGTACACTGATGGCGAACACTCATATAAAATGAAACTAATGGTGTCTATAATGAGGAAATGAATCTTTTTGTCCTCCAGTGATGTGCAACATGTTCATAAACATACTTTCAGTGCCCCCTTACTGAAGGGTTATTAGATGTGTGGCATGCATACCAAGCCTCACATATTATAAAGACATCCCCATATATTTATAATTTTACTTGAATAATATTTCAGACACTTAGTTTCATTTTCACCACTTTGACTAATGAAATATAAAATACGAGGAAAGCCTGTGATCACACCTAAGCACATCCTAAAGACAAGGAGATGACCTTCCTGGTGGGGAGTCTCGTTATCAGAATCAAATACATTATGATCCTTCGTTACCATATTGATCATATATTATGATTTCTAAAGAGAACTCAAGTTCATGAGGGACCTTATCTATCAAAAGTTTTGGTTCTGTTGAGTAGAGATGGTCTAATTTTCCATCTTCTCTGAAAGATCTTTTTAGTTATACAAATGATAAATTTTTCATTTTTTTTTTTCATTTTAGTTTTCCTTTTAGCTAGACTAACTTTCATTTCTTCCACTGTTTATACTTAATCAGTGTGACAAGCCACAAGCATGACCTCTGATTCTTTTCTCTAATCTCTGGAAAGCAAGGTTGGGAAGCTTTGAAATGGATCTTCTCTCGCCCTTGTTCTGCTATTTGGAGTCTGTGGTCTGCACCTTATATTATTATGTATCATCAGCCTGCACTAAAGCAAATAATTAATTTGGTGAGAAGCCTCTCCACAATGGAAACTTTTCTTCAGTGTTGAGGCATTGTCTCAGGGAAAGCCCATTGTAGGAGCGGCTCTTCTGCAAAACCAAAGTACTCAGCCCTCCAGTGGACAAGCGAGTCCAGATAGTTCTACCAGAGAACAGATGCTACAGACTCATCAACTGCAACGGGAAAATAAGGAAGCTTTTAGCAATGCAGCAACTTGCAGACTTTGCTAAAGATAGCGTGATAAACAGATGCTTCTAGCAATCAGAGAGCATGGCTCGCCAAACAGAGGTGTTACACAGCTGAGGTGTTACCTGCAAAATGACAAGCACTCTGTTTGCTAAACACCCAAAGGATGGATTATCTTTAAAAATAACAGAAATTGGGACAGTGTGCAGCAATCTAAGACATTGGAGTTGAAGCAATGAGTCTTCAGATAAAGCATGAAGTTATGTTATTTGGATTCATCTATGCATTACCCTGCAAATATTGTTAGCTCAAACTTGTGAAATCGTTTTAGAAATAAAGGGGTTTGTAATATTCATAATATGTTCTGCAGAAACATATTCCTTAACTCCTCATGTGTGAATTTTTCATGCATCTGGAATCCTTGCTTTCAAACAGACTTGCAGAATGCCAGCAGCTTAAGTAAAGGTTGGTGGAAAACAAAGCCCATCTCTTGACTTTACACAAAATGTAGAGGCCTGAATTTTCAGAAAAGCCCAGTCAGCACTTAGGTTTCCTGAACTGCTTTGTAAAACCCAAAGGAGTGCTCGAGAAGAGGGTGAATTTGAGGGGCCATTGAACACAGAGCATTTTTCCAATTACAGAAACACCTGCACTATATGGCTTTATGCTGATCTGTTGTGAGCGTTTTACAGAGTGTTTAACAGTCCTTCAAATTCCTCATTCGGCAAAATCCGAAATGGGCCGGGGGTGTTGCTGGCATGCGAGGACCACAGGAGGCATCTCACTGGGCTTAATTTGATACCCTACCCACAGTGCAGGGTGTTTGGCCTCGTGGAACCTCAAGTGCCACCCATAGACACACTGATTAACAGCCTGTGTGTATTGGCTTCTGGGAAAAAAGTATCGTTTTCTTTTACTTAGTGAGAAACCATTGTTGGAAAAAGCAGTGACTCAGCTCTTCAGCAGTGAAACTATTTACATGGGCAAGAAAGGCCTCTGCAGGCTTGCAAAAATCTTGCTGCAGATATATTTTTTTCCCTCTTTCCTTATGAAACTGTGGTTCAGGTACGGCCATGAATTTTCAAACATCTTTTTGAACATCCATCGCTTAAAATAAACATGCGCTTTGCTGCCAGAGGACCCAAACAATAATTACCTTAATTATTTCTGTTTACCCTTGGAGAAATGTAGTATCTGAAACTGCAATATGAGAGTTGTTGGGCTTTTAAATACTCCCTTTCTGTGCAGTTAGTAAACACTAAAGGATGAGTATAAAGTTTATCTGTATTTATGCGACGGTTTCAAAAAAACCACACTTTTAAAGCGCAGCTCCAGCATTTTCTAAACCCTGCCAACTGTGTTTTGAAAATCGCCTTTGGAGTAAAACATTAATGAGACAGCACAGTTTGCTTTTCTAAAGACAAAACTACGTTTTAATACTCTTCAGGTATTATTGTTGCTGTTACTTAAGTTTTCTAAGTAAGAAAGGCACATTTGTAGTAAAATGGAATGCAAAATGATGTGACTGAGACTATTTTTTTAAAATAAGTCCTCAAGAAGAGATATATACACTAAGCCTTTCTGATATTTTGTTGAGCAAGGCAAGTGCCAGCCTTCGTGCCTTAATGTTGCTGACTTTCATGTTAAAGAAAATACTCCAGCAATGGAATTGGTGCCTTCTTATTTTAATTATGACTCTGTAATTTCTTTGTAACTAGAGTTAAATTAGAATTTTTTTCTTTCAGCAATATTTAAATTCACTGAAAATAGCTAAATTTAATAACCTACCGTCAAGGATTGTTTTAAAAATCACACAGCAGAAAGGAATAAAGATAGCTGCTATTATACTAATAAACCACCAGTGTTAAAGTCATGAAATACTAAATACACTAGCAACAACGGCAAATGTACAGGAACTTCAATACACGTGCACCCTAAAAGTTATTAAGTATTACTTTTGTAGTCCAGTTAATAAGAAGCACCAGTTTAGCCTTGGCCATACCATTAAAGTTGCCACGTATTTAAGAATAAAATCCCTTTCAGTGGCTCAGGTCCTAGTCTGAAATAAAAATGTGTACCTGCTTATGTGAAGGGACTGTTGTAAGCCTGACTCATCACATTGAATCAGATTCAGTTGATGTGCCGTGGAAACTGATTATAAGAATTGGAGTTATTCCTGTCATACCCACCTAAATCGAAGTCAAGGGGTCAGATGAGCAAAGCATTAAGGACACAAAGTGCCTGCTCCAGGAATTATCTTGAAAGCCCAATTGCCAAAGAGACTTATTATAATCTTAAGAACAGTTTTACGTAGGAGCTGCCAAAACAAGTTGCCATGACTTTCAGGACCACACTGGTAAAACCATACCTACTGCCACCACTCGGCAGAGCTGGCCAGATCCCAGAAGTCTTCACTGGCACCAGTCAATTTACTTTCCAACCAGTTTACGTAACATTTCTTATTCCCCACAAATCCCCAACCTCTTCCTTTGGTCTTTAGACATATGAGAGCACCGTGGTCTGTGCATATGTCTGAATTACAATTCTTTTTTTATAAATATTCCCAAATAGAACTCTTTGCTTAGCAATCTATCTCTACGTTTTATTTGCTTTTGACAGTAGGAAGGTGTTCTGAAGGTACAGTAGGCTCTTGGTAACCATTAGCCCTTCCAGCCCATTCCAGTGAGTGTATTAAAAATAGTAGTTTGTGTTTTGGCCTTTTAACTGTGAATGGGGTCTTCTAAAATATTCTCAGATTACAGTAAAATACCAACTTTAGAACTTACCCTTCTAAAGGGTAATATACTAATTGCTATCAATAGTGTTCAATTCACTTCTAGGGAATGTCAGATATTTAAAAATTTGGGTGACTCTGGAACTTAATATAATCTTTCAAGTGTGTAAAAAAGTTTTGAAATTGCCATTTTTTCCCTCTCTTAGTCATCTTTTCCCCCACAACATAGAAAGAGGTTGAGTAAGAATTCAGTTATACCTAAAACCAATGGGAATCAAATCTAGAGGCATATTTGTGGTATGAGAATTCCTTGGATTGTATCCACGATTTAATCTGAAGCAGCATTTTCTTTCTCTCTTGGTTTCTTAATTTTTTCTCCCTAAGCAATTAAAACTGCGTTGGTTCTTAATATAGCTCATCCTACACCTGAATATATTAAGGTTAAATCTGTGTTCTTTACAATGATTGTAATTTTGTAGAAAGTGTCTTGCATAAAAGGATTGTTTTAAATAATATTTGCTAATGAGCTTTCCCTCATTTTTGTTCATTTATGGATGAAATTAAATCTTTATTCAGAAGGAAGAAAGAAGTCTGTCACTGTCGTATGGAATCCTCAGGGTCCTAAGTAGAAATGTAGTACCAGCCATTAAAGCAGGAGCTAAAATGTTTGTTTCTTCCTGGGGGCATCATCAGTCAATGAGGTTTTCTTCTGGAAATGGCTGCAGGTGGAAGCAGCTAATGGCCAGGCAAGCACAGTGGTGCACACTTGCACAGGGGACATTTGCTGATGACAATGACGAGAAGAAGGCACTACCACTCACAGTGTGCTAAAAATGACTTCTGATGCTCCAGGGGCAGAATCACTGCGATGAATTGTGTGATAGCAATGCTTTCGCCTACAGGGAGGCCTTAAAATCAACGCACTTTATTTAGCCTCCAAGCCAATCGCAGAAGTTATTTCGTTTTCTTTTACAATGATTTAAAAATATGCGTGTGATCTGTTAAAGCATTGCAGCTATTGGAACGTCACTTTTTAGAAAAGCCTTACCTGGTTTGTCTTCCTGATATAGATCTATGATTGACTGAAACTCCCTTTAGTTCAATTAAGCACAGACAGCCCTTGACTTACCAGGGTTTGACTTACTGTTTTTCAGCTTTATAATGGGGCGAAAGGTACACGCATTCAGTAGAGACCATGCTTCGACTACCCATACAACCATTCTGTTTTTCACTTTCAGTATAATTTTAAAGAAATTACATAAAATATTTAACACTTTATTATAAAACAGGCTTTGTGTTAGACGATTTTGCCCAGCTGTAGGCTAATGTGGGTGTTCTGAGCATTTTACGGTAGACTAGGCTAAGCTGTGATGTTCAGCAGAAAAGTGCATTAAATGCATTTTCGACTTATGTTAATTACAACTTATTATGGGTTTATCGGGACCATAACCCCATGGTAAGTCAAGGAGCATCTATACTGAATTATTCAAGGGCCACTTTATTAGGACTCTATTTGCAAAGACACCACAGGAAGCTAGGCTGGCTTCAGAAAAATTTTTGATCTGTAGGGCCAGGTTAAGGCCAGTATCCTCACTATTATACCTGAGAGACAAATATTTAGTAAATTTGGGAAATTTTCCATTCAGACATTTAATAATCAGGTTGGTATCTATAGAGCCCCATGCATGGATATAATGGTGAAAACAGGCTCTGCTTACAGGAACCTCTCCGAGGAGATGCTGGTTTGGGCAAAAATGACTCAGGGATTCTGCAATGTTGAGCATGATGATGTTTTTCACGGTATTTGACTCTATTGTAGATGTTGGATCACGGTGTTATGGGTTCAGGGGATACTGACTTCCTTTCAATAAAACCAATGCTGCAATTTCACCACAACAAATGTGAAAACTGACCAAGCAGGAGACATGGCAAAGGGGATGCTTTAAAGATGAAAATCATCCAGGAAAATGGCATGATATGATCATAGGCACCCGAGGACCTGTGATGCATTGAAATTTATTTCCATTTCATAGGTGTGAATTTGAGGACTGGGAGAGCCACAAGGAACCAGGGAAAAAACATGAGAGTCACTCAGAGGAGAAGAACACAAAGAAAAGTCAGATTTGGGGAGATTAAACCTGTGCTTTGAGAAATGAAACTTTCATTCTTCAATACTAAAATATTGCATGATAACATTTTCCTTTAAATTGTACATTTAGTGATATAAATGGATTTGAAAGCACAAATCCAGTTACTAAATGCTCAGGAATTATTTGCTAGAGACTTACAAGTAGCAAAAAAACGAACAAAAAAAAAGCCCTTCAATTCACAGGAAATGAGGGATCAGCTAGATCTATTTGTTTGCTTTCAAGACAACTTGATATTCTTTCCGATTTGATCTAACTAGGTTAACAAGTGAACCAGAAATATTGCTGACATGCACAGAACACTTGCAGGTCTGGTCTGTTCTTGCAAACTTGTTAAAAACTGGACTAAAGAAGCAAGGATTTTAGAAGAAACATCTGTGAATTTCCAATTTTAAAGCTATTATCTCTGTACCACAAAGAATAACACAAATGAAAGTCAGAAACTGGATGGCATAAGAGAAGGGAGTGTGTTTCTTGGAAATCTAGTACAGATTTTTGACAAGGTCCTAGGAGGACAGAACTAGAAAAAGAAATTACTTTTTATATGCAATATATTTGGTTGAAGCCCTGGGGTAAAATGATAGGCTCATGATGAATAGGTACTTTGGGACAACTCAGAGGTCCCTTGGCTTTAAAATTCCTGGATACTGTACTTAACCTTTAGAACTTTCCAAAAGCATACTGCACACAAGTTGCTCCCTTGAAAATTCCCATTTTGAAAATAAAGTCTAGAGTTACGGAGCAAATTATGCCCCAATGCCTGGATCCAAAACATATATGTGGCTTTGAAGAAGGGATACACCTGGGAAAGGACCTGACAAAAAGTGGAGGTGGTGAGCTGTAGGGTTGGACTTGAAATGCGTTCCTCTTTCAAGTTGGGGGATATGCCATGCACATTGAGGGGTGTCAAAATGACTCATTTCCTCTTTGCATATATTTATTTTCTAAATGCAAATTTATATTATGAAAGTTCTTTTGGATTTAGAACTTTGTTTTGCCAAATCAAAATTTGTTCTCCAAGAGAATAAAAGTTAAGTGAT
This sequence comes from Lepilemur ruficaudatus, assembly GCA_963574885.1. Lineage (NCBI taxonomy): Eukaryota > Metazoa > Chordata > Mammalia > Primates > Lepilemuridae > Lepilemur > Lepilemur ruficaudatus. Next base: position 963 of record CAUYRT010039304.1, on the reverse strand, counting down.
TTTCAGCACTCATGAGAAACACTATAGATGTTAATTTATCTGTGTTTTGAGCAAAGAAATGACTCCTGGCAAGAGTAAAAGATACTCAGCAAGGGAGAAAGCCAAAATGAGCCCCCAGTCCAATATTCTCCTTTCACAAGTGAGGATATAGAGGTTTAGACATTTATTCCAACTCATTTAGCTTGGGAATTTATAGGACTAGAAATTAAACTCCTTCTACTTTCCATTTAGTTCCATTACCAGGAGGTCTACTTACAATTTACAAGGGTTGCTTTGTTATTGTTTAACTGGAATTGAAAATTTATAATCAAAACATTTATCCACTCAAAATCTGTACTCAGGCCAGGAGCAGTGGCTCACGCCTGCAATCCCAGCACTTTCAGAGGCCAAGGAGGGAGGATTGCTTGAGGCCAAGTGTTCGAAACCATCTTGAGCAACACAGTGAAAGCCTGTCTCTAAAAAAAAAATAGACAAGTCAGCCAGGCATGGTAGCGCATGCCTTAGTCCTAGCTACTTAGGAGGCTGAGGCAGGAGGATCAGTTGAGCTCAGGAGTTTGAGGTTGCAGTGAGCTATCATGACGCTACAGCACTCTAGCTGGGGTGACAGAGTGAGACCCTATCTCAAAAAATAATAAAATAAAAATAAATAAAAAATAATAAAAGAAAAAGAGAAAAATTAGCTGAGTGTGTTGTGCATAGCTATAGTCCCACCTAGTTGGGAGGCTGAGGCAGCAGGATAGCTTGAGTCCAGGAGTTCGAGGCTGCAGAGAGCTATGATTATGTCACCGCATTATACCCCAGGCAACAGACCAAGACTGTCTCTAAAAACCCCAACCTGTACATAGATGTTCACAGCAGCTTTATTTACAATACCCCAAAACTAGAAATAATCCAAATGTTCACCAACTGGTGAATAACTAAACACACTGTGGTATAAATGAAGTTGCAAAAATTTGTGATAAT
>CAUYRT010039303.1:0-11095 GCA_963574885.1 Lepilemur ruficaudatus | reverse complement strand
TGGGGGGTGGGGGGTAGACCCAAGGCTGAGCGACGTGGGGGGTCACTGTGGAGGGGTGGGATATGCTTGAAAAGTAGTGGGGGAGCGGAATTAGGGGTCTCAATAGGGAAAAGGAATTCCTCAAAAGCTGATTCATGTGATTAACTGTACACCTCGGTAAATTCACTGAAATTCATTTAATTGTACACTTAAAATGGAGTGTTGGTTGTACGTAGATACAGTTGGAGCACTATGTATGTACTCTAAGGACTACTTTGACAGAGTAGATTTTTGAATGTAACAAGATAAGTCAACTTGAGTGATAATATATTTTGGGAAATCAGCTCACTACAAATTGTGACTGTAAACATTGTACTGTAAATGCTTTGTAGTTTTCCCCCAATAAAATTAAAAAAAAGAAAAAGAAAAACATGAGAAAGGAAAGTTTTAATAAAATAAATTTGAAATATTTAATTAAAGATCAGGAATAATCAAAATACAAAATGAAATCAAAAGCAGGTTTATCCAAAAATGAATAAAACATACAACCTCCCATAGTGCTTTTTTAAGAAATGTGATTAAGTTTTGTGTCTCTCAAGAAGATCCTGTTTGCGAGGTCTTTCAAAGTTTTAGTGACTAAGTTTTATATTATATGCCAATCAAAGAAATTTGATGCCCATTTATTGTTTACATCTTGATTTTTATATATTTACTATCCATTATATTTGTTAATAAAACTTTTTGATATAAAGTTGTGTGGCAAGTTCTTATTCAATTTTCAATAAGATTCTGATTTGTCACAAAAGATAACTTACAATTGTATAGTCCATAAAAAAGATTCTTTTTAGAATAGTCATAAATCCTGCAGGGGTAATTGTAGTGTGCCACAAGGAATGAAAATACAAGAATTAATTGGTTAATTTTCTTAGCAAAAACTACAGCATGCCTCAATGGCAGATAGCAGAAGACATACGGAGTAAAAATAATATGTTAAATTCAATGATAAAAGGAAAAAGATCAAAGATATTCCTTGGTTAAGTGTTATTAATAACATCTGAAAACGCTTACATCTCCAAACCTTGTTTTAAGAATGAGAAACTTCCGACATATCTAGCACCTCTTGTATTTCCAGGATAGAGCTGGAGCCAATTCTACTAAGTGAAGTATCATAAGAATGGAAAAACAAGCACCATATGTACTCACCATCAAATTGGTATTAACTGACTTAACTGATCAGCACTTATGTACATTTTTAGTAGTAACATTCACTGAGTGTCAGGCACGTGGGAGGAGAGAAAAGGGGATGGGTATATTCACACCTATTGAATGCAGTGCACACCGTCTTAAAACTCTGACTCGGGTGGGTTGAAGGAAATATATGTAACCTAAATATTTTTACCCCCATGATATGCTGAAATAAAAATAATAATAATAATAAAAAGAAAGCATGAGAAACTTGAAATTCCATTATTTTGGATGACTAAATAGCAGTATGTAAATAGTAATGATGAACTTAGCTTTAGAATTTAGGAGCCAATTCCCAAGTCTGTGCACTTTCTACAGTCACTCATCATCCTCTGTATTAAGAGAATTTGTTACGGGTATTATTTGAAAGTACCAGTTACTTAAGCAAAGTCTTCCTCGTTTTCTAAAAGTAGAAATTTTAAAGGTAAGCTGATCCATTTTATCAGCTAATAATTAGAAAATATTTACATATACAAACATGTTTTGAAAATCACTAGTGTTTTAAATAAAAATATATTCAGGGGTATTTTATTCAAATAAAAGAGAGATTAAAATTACATAAATATATGTGGATGGTTTTCATTTACAAAATACTGTGTTAGATGCATCTAATTATTGATTATAATAACAGGAAACAAAAAAATGAGTCGCACTTTACTTTCCATGTTATATACAGAAGCATGTCAGATTTAGGGTATTAGTCACACATTAAACAAAAAAATATCTATCAGTTATTTTTAGAAGAAAATGTTAGATCATATATCAATAGGCTGAGACAAAAGGTAAAGAAATAAAAACAAAAAGAAAGATACAAGAATCTGAAAACCATTACTGACTTATAAATTCAAGCAAAAATGATCCATCACTCAACTCCTTTTATCAAATTTTTAAATTATAAGGATAAAAATTCTATAAGCAATCAGAAAACAAAAAGTAAAACAAAATAAAAATGAGCCAACAGAACAAAAATCATGCAGGGTTTTAGATTCCTATATATATAACAGAACACAGTGATCATTACCAATAAATGTTTTAAGGCTCAATGTCTAACTCCAAGATTTTTATGTACAAATAAAATTTTGTTATCCATAGATACAATTGAATAAAATATAATATATGAGAGTTTGGAAAACAAAATACTTTCTGTTCTTCTGTAAAGAATTGTTTCAAGAGCTTTATGCTGCTACTGCTGTGAAAACTAAGATATTTCAAGAGCTGAATCAGAATTAATAATTCAAGAAACAAGAAATCAGATGTGCAAGTGCTAATAATTAAACATAGAATTATTACCCTAGTTTTTCATATGGCAATAAATGTGAAAATAATATGTAATTTTTGGAAAATTTGATTTGCAAAATAAGAACCATGTAAAAAGACAAGTTTATGTACTTTTTAATGATCATCGCATGAGCCATAAAAGTTTTAAATTAGAATCATGTTTTCTAAAAAAAATATATAAATCAGAAAGGCAGGAAAATTGTGCCTATTCATTGTAATATATTTAACACACCATACAAAAATACTAGACAACAAAAGTATGAGTTATGGTATTTCTTCATATCCAAATTAAAAATCAAGTTTACTATTTATGCTTTTTATATTTTCAAATTTCCTTAACAAGTGTTTTGCTTACAATAAAGCATGCAGTAAATGCAATTAAAAAATACAAACAATGTAAGATGGGATAGAACAAGGCTTCTGCATATCTTAAATGAGAGTTTTAAAACTATTCATTTTATTACACAGTATACATAAAAAAATTACACTATCAGTTGTATTATCCTCTAAAAATAACTGATTGGCACTTTAATTCCTGAAAAGGAGTATTACTTGATCATAGATTGAATTTAAGAAGAAAAATCTGTCTAAAGCATAAGAAAGCATAGTTTTGAATCATGGAAAATATCCAGAAGTAGTCAAAAATCCAGGTAAAAGTAATTGTAGTCTTGGATTGTGGCCATAGTTATATAAATTGAAATAAGAGGTTAATATTGAAAGAAGGTGAAAAAGTATAATTGTCAGAAATTGGCACTTGATTATATAACAGAGAATGGGTTGAGAGGTCAAACATGACATTAAGGTTTTGATTGCAGTGACAGAAAGGATGGTGATGGTATTAACAAGATGGGGAGTAGGAGAGAGGAAGATCAAAAATCGAGTGATAAAATACTTAAAATGCAACAATATAATCTGTCAGTAGATCTAACTTACTGTTGAATAATATGAAATCTGAAGACTGTTAATATAGGTTAAATGAATTTTTTAAAACTTGCTTTGACAGTTTAGGGAAAAAATAGAAAGAATTACTGAAGTGTGTGACAAGTTCTAGAAATTCAAAATCTAAGACTATATTTTTAACCACATGAGCTAGGAGCTATCATGTTTTCTGCCATATCTTATGTTTAAAAAAATGTTGCATTTTTTTCTCACTATGAGAAAATGAGAGACTCGACAGCATTGTGTTTACTGATAAGTAGAGTTGTTATAAAAAGGTTGTTTTCACCAGGGAAATCTAGTGCCAGTTGTGTTATTAGTGGTCTTAATTATAAAAGCACATTTTAGAACCTAAAAAACCTCTGCTATTCATATAAAATACTTTTGAAAATGATTAAATAATGAAAAATTTATGTATATTTTAGGCATGCAAAATGCATCATTGTAATCATCAAAAGTTTTCATTATGTACACACATATTTCATTGCACTAGCTACACGCAAAAAAAATTAACCCAAGCCTCTTTGATTTGTATCTGCCTAGCCTAACACGCAAAAAAAAAAAAAAAAGGCTTTTTCTTTTCAAAAGAGAATTATAAATAAATCAAATATCTAGGTATTTGGTGAGAATTAAACTTAAGATTGAGTGAATCTTAAAAAAATATCAGGAAAATTATTACGGACGAACTCAGTAAAGAAAAGAATCAGTTAAACTCTAAAATAAACTTGAGAATAATTCTATGAAGAGGAATTATTTTAGGGACAGTTGCACATATTTAATGCTTAGCAACATTGCTAAGATTTGTCCTCAATTATTATTTATAGTGAGAATTATTATACAACCTGTTATTTTCTCACAAGCTTAAAAGTCAATGATTCAGAAATGAAAAGGATATTATGATACTATATTTTAATATATACACAAATCTGAAAGTTCATACAAAGAAAAATTCTGTCTAACCAACCAGAAATGTTTAATAAGTGTTTTATTTGTGGTTCAATGTGAAATTAAAGCAAAATATTAACCAAGGATACATAATATGAAATAATTTATTTTAAAAGAAGAAAGGCTTAGTTTTCCTAATAACAGTAAAATATATTCACTAGTCTTTTGTATACAAGACTCGGTATGCAATTAAAATGCCATACAAAGGTGATTGATGGTCATTAAAAATAACCTGAGTATCTAAGTGAATTGATGAAATGAAGAGTTTATATTATGTTTAATTGTGATTTTTAGTGCATGTTTTGTTCTAAAGTTTTAAAACTGATAATTCAAATGCCACATATATGAACACATTCTTGTAATTACTGAATTCCTTCAGGGTTAGAGGCAGACTGCTGAATGGAAATTTTATTATTGTTAATATTATTCTTTTAACAGACATTTAAGATGTGAAATTTGGCCAATAATTTAAAGTCTAACATTCACTAGAAAAATAAAATTAAATTTACATATCTAGAAATTTCATTTCTTCATTATTAAACTATAGGCAATTGAGAGCAATTCTATAATGTTCTATGCTTGTAATTCTAAAAACTATTGAAAAATCCATCATAGGTACTTATAAGGGTTATAGTGAATGAACATATGCTATATTTCACATATAAATTATATATTTTTTATCTAGAGAAAATTTACTGTTCAAATGTCATCTTATCTACTCATCCCTCTAAAAGTTTTATAAGGCAACTAGAAATCAGAGAGACAAAAATTTTAAGAAAATATTATTTCATTGACAAGTATCTCCCAATACCTTTCCTTATCCCTACTTTGTGAAGAACAATGCCTATTTTTAATTAATACATCCCATTATTTTTATTTCAAAATCAATATTTTCATGGAATAATTCTTCTCACATTCCCATACATATACATTTCAAAAACTAACCAATTTTCTGTATGTTTTATGTATGTTGAAAATTATGTAAGCATAGTTGCTTTCCAAAATCTCTCTGAAGGTAAAATTTCTCATGGGAATACCTGAAAAATTTAGAAAACAAGTAAAACAAAGCCGACAGCCAAAAACAAAACAAACAAAAAAGTAAGCAAAAAACGCAAAGCAAAACAAAATAAAATGCAAGGAAAACTTTGTGCAAAGAGCAAGACCACGTATTATTAACTATATAAAGAGGTTTATGTTGTCTTTGCTCCCCACTGTGGGAAGAGGTAAAGGGCCTGAACAATCCATGGGAGTTAACTGTTTGATTTGTGTAAAAGGTTCAAATATCTACACAGTAATATTTGGCCTTATGACATCAAGAAAGTCTGGTTAAGACAGATATTTTAGTTTTTTTATTCTGTAGCTCACTCCAGAGTTTCCTCCCAAACCAATTTTGAGAAGGGCATCAAGTTCAGGTTCATGGCTCTCCCTGAGGATCCCAAAGCCAAAGAGCTTTATTGTTTTATTGATGCTGGCAGAAAAGGAGGCTGCAGTATGTTATGATTCGCCTCCAAATCTTTGTCAAAAAGACTAACTCTTTTTCTAATTTGTAAATTATGAGGAAAAAAACACACAACGTACTCTATAAAAAATTGCTTTGTTATTGAGATCTATATATACTGCACCCAATCTTCAATGAAAACTAGACTATTTTCCTAGAATATGTTTATATATTAATGCACATATTTAATGTTATATCAATTTTAATGTTATTGGTTTTCAAATAATTTTATTGCATCTTCTTTTTTAACTTTTGTAAAGCTATCAATAGACCTTAATTGTTATGCAATTATTTCTTCTCAAACATATATGGAGCACGGCTCTTCGTTCCAGGCAGTTTTTAGGTAGTGGAGATAATCACAATGATGACCGAAAAAAAAATCTTCACAATTTACTGTAAAATAAAGAGAGGAAATTGAAAATAAAAGTAATTTTTATAAAGTTAAAAAAGTACTAGTAAATTAATTAGAGCTTGGCCTAAGTTTTAGATGCTTTGTGATTATTAGATTTTATGTGTTCTGCATGCAATATAAATGTTTGCAAACATTAATTATTATTCACAAAAACCATACACAGTAGCTATTATAACAGATAAAACTGTGGTACAGAGAGGTTAACTATATTACACAAAGTCATAAACATAATAAATAGCAGTATTATATGAATAGTATGAGCAGGGGATTATGAAGATGAAGGCAAAGAATGCCTATCTGCTCTGGGAGATCACTGAAGGCTTCAATGGGGAAACATCTTTAGGTCTTGAAAATACTTGGCAGATAGAAGCACATATTTGAATCAGATAGATCTGAATAATATAAACCTGGGCTTGGTCATTTATGTACCTGTGCAGCAATCTTTACTATGCTAAGTTTTTATTCACTCCTCTGTAAACTGAGCTAAGAATATTATATATTTTATAAGGTTTTTGTGAAGATCAAACAAAGTAACACTTAGCATGATTCCTGCCTAGGGTCAGGCCTTGTAAATAAAAAAAATACTAATTATTATAAAAGATGAGAAAGAGGTAGGTAAGGCAAAAAGGAAGAAATGAAAAATGTTTCAGGAAGATATTGATAGAGAATGGGTGAAAAGGGGTGGAAAGATGAGGGGAAAAGCAATGGTTCTTAGGAAAGGGGAACCTGTGACATTTCATTGAATGCATTTTTTAATAACTATCACTACTAACAAATAATTAAAACCTACCAGGATATTGGGAAAAAACAAAATAGAATTTAAGAGTAAAAGATCAACCCAACTGTATTACAAATCAGTAGTATAACCACACTGAAGGTCATGAGGAAGTAATTAAGTTACTTTTTCAAAATAAAGACAAAAACAAAAATCCTGTATATAAATACGTACTATAATCTATGTAATAAAATGATAAAAATAGATGTCTAGTGTTAGGTAAGCATTGATGAAATTATTTATATACTAGCATTAAACAAATGTATAGATATAGATAAGGATAATAAGAGCTGGCTTTCTAAGCGTCTGAGAAAAAATTTGCAGATAAGGAAAGGACAATGCCCAAATGATGGAATTAGTGATGCCGTTATGATTGTGACAGATAAGATTGATAGAGAGATAATTAATTGATACACAGATTAAATTTAGATAAATGAACACATATATGTAGATAATTGTGTATGCATGGATTAGTGTGTGTGTGTATATATATTCCCTATCTCTGTCCATTGAGAAGGCCTAGTATTAAAAGTATTCTAGCAGCAATTCTCCAATTAAAAAAAAACCCACTAAGGTTCCATGTTGAAATAATGTTTGAATCCAGGGCTAGGGTAAGGAGAACACAAAATGCATGTAAGACATTTTGGGGTGCTAGAATGTAAGAAAGTTCTCATAAGAGAGGGACAGCATGATAAAAGGATACAGTGTCATCCTAATGGTTCAGTAAGTTGAAAAATAAAAAAAAATAATAATAGTTTGGATAATAACCCATATAGTTAAATATCCATGAATACATATTAATACAAATAAATGTTGAATGAACAAACAAACGGGAAAGAAGGAAGAGTTCTTCCTCACACAAGAACTCCAATTAAAAATTTTTGGAAGGAAACAGGGAGAGAGAAACCCACCCTTAAGCAAACACTAGAGAAATAATCGTAGATAAAAGCCATCAATGGTTGTTAAAATTAGTGAGAAAGTTTGACAATAAACAGAACACTTGCTTAGTCTCAACATATCTACACCAAAAAATATATTAATTACAAAGGGAAAAAGTAAATTTAAAACAGATAAGCCTAGGAGTTACCAACTTAAGCAAGCGGTCAAAGCTAACATCCCAAGTCATGAAATATATTATTGACATCATGAAGCTTCTGATATGGTGCACTAAAAATATATATAATTTTTGTAGTATTTTTCCAAGCATGTATAACCTCATTTTAACGATGAGAAAACATCAATGAAACCCAAATTGAGTGACATTTTCCAAATAACTGACCAGTTCTTTTTTTAAGGCATCAAGGTCATGAAAGAAAATTAAAGACTTGACAACTGTCAAGGAAAGATAAAACCAAGAAGAGATAATAACTAAATGCATTGTGGGGTCCTATTACAGAAAGAAGACATTAGTATAAAACACGATAAAATCTGAACAAGGTATGTAGCTTAGTTATTTGTTTTGTGCTAAATTTAATTCTCTGCTATTAAACATTTTCCTATGGATATGTAAGGCATTAACATTAGGGAATGTTTGGTGAAGAAAATATTAAAAACCTCTATATCTTTGCAATTTTTCTGTAAGTTTAAAATATATTAAAATAAAAAATACAAAGAAAAATCCACCCAGGAGATTTTATTACAAGTAGTGGTTTTTTTTCTCTCTATGTGTCCAAGTATAACAATGCAAGTTTGGCAGAGTAGGCAAGAAAATGATCATGAGTTCTCCTGTAAGTTGTGCCAAGCCATATAGATTTCAAGTGGGGAAATAATAGTGTCATTTTTACATTTTACAAAGAGTATTCTCACAAGAAGCAAAGAAGAGTCTGGCAGTTTGCCTGAGTTGAGGAGATGGAGCTTAGAGTTCCAGGAGACTTAGGTAGTTAGAGTTCGTAGCACAGAGTACTGCAAAGGAGAGACCTGCACAGAGATAAAACTCTATAGACATCTAAAAAAAGTCCCCGTCAAATAGCAGAATACTGATTTGCATATACATGTGAGAAAACTGAGGCTGGGAAATAACTATACAAAAGGATTAGAGACAGCAGTAGCTCATGCTCAACAAGGACCAGGAACAGTGTGCGTTCCCTCCAATAATGTAAGAAAAACTCATAATTCATGAGGCAAAAGGTTAAAAACTCAGAAGGCCCATGGGAAATAATTAGCTGCCTCAGCACTGCTCCATAGCTGCCTTACCAATCATAAGATCATGACCTAAAAGGAACAAGCTATGTCTAAGTAACTTAATTGAATCCCAGAAAAAGGACCCAAAACATTTATAGGAATAAAAAAAAATATCCAACACAAAATAATGAAAATTTTGCAATGTCTGGCATAGAATCAATATTACCAGGTACCTAAAGAAACAAGGAAATCCAGTTCCTAATAAGGAAAATAATCAATTGAAAGCAACCCAGAAGTAACACAGTAGTTAGAATTAGAGGGAAAGTATTTTAAAACACTTATTATAATTTTACTCCATATGTTCTAAAAACAAAGAATTTAAAAATATAATGTCCCCAAATTAAATGTCAATAATAAATAATAAATTCATGTCAATGTAATAAACAAAAATGAATGGTGGGATATACTAAATTAACATGTAGGAAGATTCAGTATAATTAAGATATCAATTCTGCCCATTTTGATCTCAGATTTAATACAACCCCAATCATGATCCTAGCAGGCTGTTTTGGTAGAAATCAACAGATTCTAAAATTCATATGAAAATGCAACAGAGTGCTAGGATTACAGCTGTCAGCCACTTCTCCTGGCCAATAGAAGATTTTTTTTTTTTATTGTAACCTACTATTTTTTTTCTTTATTGAAGTATACTTTACATATTATGCCTTTACCCCATTTTAAGTGTACACGATTTTTAGTGAATTTACCAAGAGGTACAGTTAATCACATAAATCAGTTTAGAGGAATTCCTTTCCTCTATTGAGACCCCTAATTCTGCTCCCCAACTACTTTTCAAGCATGTCCCACCCCTCCACAGCATCCACCACATTGCTCAGACGTGGGTTTACTCTCCACCCCCCAAATCCCTAGTGAACACCACCACCATTTGAGCACCACAGTGTTAATCAGTCAATACCAATTTGATGGCGAGTACAAGTGGGGCCCATTCTTCGGGTCTTGTGTCACCTCACTTTGAACAATGGGCTTAAAGCTTAATCCAGGATAATATAAGCGGTGCTAGCTCACTGTCGTTTCTTAAAATTGAGTAATATTCCATTGTGAACATATACCAAATTTTAACAATCCACTCATGAATTGACGGGGACTTGGGTTGTTTCCACGACCTAGCAATAGTGAATTGTGCTGCCATAAACATTCGGGTGCAGATGTCTTTATAACAGAATGTTTTATGCTTTTTTGGGTAGATGCCTAATAATGCTATTGCTGGATCAAATTGTAATTCTATTTTTAGCTCTTTGAGGCATCTCCAAATTCTTTTCCACAGAGGTTGCACCAATTTGCAGTCCCATCCGCAGTCTAAGAGTTTTCCTATTTCTCCACATCCTCGCCAGCATTTGTTGTTTTGGGATTTTTTGATAGAGGCCAATCTCACTGGGGTTAGGTGGTATCTCCTTGTGGTTTTGATTTGCATTTCTCTAATGATTAGAGGTGATGAACTTTTTTTATGTGTTTGCTGGCCATTATTCTGTCTTCTTTGGAGAAGTTTCTGTTCATCTCCTTTGCCCATTTATAAGAAGACCCACAAAGCAATTAATGCAGCAACAAAAATAAGCAAATGGGATTTGATCAAATTAAAAAGCTTCTGCACAGCCAAATAAACTATCATTAGAACAAATAGACAGCCTACAGAATGTGAGAAAATATTTGTTTTCTACACCTCTGACAAAGGTCTGATAACAAGAATCTACCTAGAACTCACAAGAATTAACAAGAAAAAATCAAACAACCCCATTTATAGAAGATTTATTTTTAATTGACAAAATTAGAAATGACTCAAATATTCATCAAGTAAATGAGTAAGATGATTAATTTTTTGTCTCAACTT